>VDFB02268928.1:0-14738 GCA_007258455.2 Sequoia sempervirens | reverse complement strand
TTCTCTCGTGGTAGGGTTGTAATGCTTGATACAAGCGATTACGAGCTCTACGCTTTGTAGTGTGATGGGAATTGATGCGGCTTGCAGCAATCCGGATCCTTCGATATTCTGCAATGTTATTTGATTCATGCCTTCTAACTGCTCCAAATCGACCACTGGATTTACTTGGTGTAGATTTGTGTCAACTGTTTTCAGGTAATCATGGAGTAAGACCGTCTTGGTCTCGTATTACACCTGGGAGTACTGCATCCTGAAAAACTTGAAGATTGACTGTAAGCTTGACCTAGTTCAGATGATTTTCGGAAACCCTTAAAAATAGCGCCCTGCCGAGAAGTATTTTTCCGGAAAAAATCTGGCACATGGGTTTTGTTCGTGCTTCAATGCTGAACAAACCCAGTTCCTCAGAATTTGGATTCTGAAACTTTTTCGGAAAAACCCCTAAAAATAGGGGCAGCAAGTTTGCTGATTTTGGAAAATTTGTCGAGATGGGTTTCTCTGGAAAATGATGCTGAATCTACCCAGTTGATCAGATCTGATGTAGCCTGTTGCTTTTTCTGTCAGATGCAAGAAAACCTAAGACAAGAAGAGAGGAAAAAGACAGAAGGTGGATTGGAAGTTTTATCTGATCTTCAAAAAAACTATCTCTGATCCAATCCTCAAAATGGCAATCTTTTCCTGCTCCAAATCTGCAAATAAAAATGAAGAACGGATGAAAACCTCCTTCAGATCTTCAATGGCGTCCTTGAGAGCTTGTGGCTGTTTTTATCTTTGAATCTGCAATGAAATAATGAAAAGGGGACGCCATCTCCTTGAATATATATGTTTGAGCTTCAGATCCACAAATTTGGGGACCTAACACAAGCTCAAAAGGTGATTTGAGTTTGATCTGAAGTTAGAAAGGTGATTTCCACCAATCGTGGAGCGTTTTAGCCAACTTTAACTCAAAAAGCTTTTGACTTTAGTCAACAAATGACCTTTGACCTTTTTTAGGCGTCCCTTTTCATCTTTTGCAAGTTTTTAGTATTTTCTTTTCTTGAAAACCCCCTGTTTGATCCTGAATCTGGCGTTGCCTGTTGATCTTGAGACGTCACGGACACATTCACTGCGGAGCTGAATCCATACTGGAAAGAAGTGCCTGGGAGACTGAATGATAAAAAGCTGAGTTAAGGGCTCCAAAAGACTGGGCGCCTTTCCCAAGAAAGGGCGCTTTTGCCAATGCCTTAGTGATTTTTCAGTCTTCGTTCTTCAGCTTATTTGAAATGACCTCTCGTGCCTTGAACTGGATTTCTCGTTGATCGGAGAGTCAGATGTTTTCACATGACGTTTCATCAGGTACTCAGCTCTGTTCTGCTAAGAATGACTGTCTTCGGGAAATCTGGATCTCAAATTAGGGTTCCTTTATCCAAGGGCGCCCCTCCTTGAAAAGGGCGCTTTTGCCTTTTAGCTTGATTATTTTCGTCTGCCAAGTTGCCTACTTTGATCCAGATTATCCGTTGACTGCTCTGTCAGGTATTGATGCTTGCAGTTGCGTTTCCGAGATCTATTTGGGCTGAGAAGGTTATCCTGGGAGGCCATTTGTCATTGGTCAGCATATAGAGGTCAAGAAAGAAGGGCGCCTTTGCTTTGAAAAGGCTCTTTTTTCTAGAACTTCGTTGTTTATCTGTGGTTTCCTGATATTTCCTTGAACTGCCTCTTTTTGCTTCATCAGCAATTGCTAGTGATCTGTTCATCGGATGATCTGGATGTTTGTTTCACTGTTGAGCCAGCATCAAACGTCAAGAATGACTGCTTCGGATGATCTTACTGACTTCATTTGACCTTCAAAGATCATGGGCGCCCCTGCTTGAAGAAGGCGCCTTTTCAACATGTGAGCAATCTCCCCTTCGTAACATCTCCAGAGTTAGTCAAATTTTGACCTTTTTCGTTTTCAGGAATCTCCTTCGTCAAACAGCATCTTTTTCGTCCTTTCCCGCCATGGTTGTGTCGTTGAAGCTTTTGAAGCTTAGCTTTCAGCACCTGGTACTGGCCAATCTGCCATTAATGGCTGTGGAGCTCCTAACTTTGTTCCTGAAAAAGAGAAATAGACCCACCAGAGTAAAACATGTCTTTTGATGATTCTGACTTGACCAATGTGATCGTGAAGCCTTTTAAGCCTATCAAAATCATTTTTGATCATTTTTGGGAAGGTCCTATTTTCGGGGGATTCCCTGAAAATAGGGGCAAAAAACCCTAATTTTCAATTTTTCAGAATTTTGTACATGTGTTCCTTGACAGAAACCCACCAAGATTCTATGATTGGTTTGACCTAAAACAGACCTTTCATGGCATTTTAACAAGATTTAGCTCAATTTACATAGAATGCCAAAAAAATTTATTTGGGGTACAACATATTTCAACACATAAGAAGGGCATTGTTGGTTTATTTTTATTTTTTTGAACTTGCAGCTCTTTGAAATAGAAACTTCATAAAAATTTAGCAAACAACCATGAGTAGCAGCAGTGATAGTGAAAGTGAGGATATTGAAATTCAAGTGCAAGAAAGAAATCAAACTCAAAGAACAAGAAATAGACCTAGAACGAGTGCAACTGCAAACATTGGGGGCTGTTCAGAGAGTGGGAGTGTAGCAGGTTCAGCAAGTTCAAACCCATTTGAATGTCCATCTGAAATCCTCAAAAAATGGGCAAAAGGCCCATTTGACCCCAAAAAACCTCTACTACAATTTGCAACAAGAGTTGATAAAGACAAGAAAAAAAAATTGGAGGGTAGTAGAGTATGGGAGTGTCATTTGTGCCACAAACAATATAGGGGCAGCTATACAAGAGTTTATTGCCATCTTTTGTGGATTGGTGGTCAAGGGGTGAAAGGGTGTAAAAAAATAACCCAACAAGAAAAAATTGAGGCAACTAGATTGCATATGGAGGGGGAGGCATTAAGTAAAGGGGTTTCAGTTGAGAGTTTGCAGCCTAGTATAGAAATGCCTACACCATCAGTGGATGTTGCTTCAGCTTCTCAATCTCATGTGGGGGAGGATTCTACTAGAGGAAAGAAAAGGAGTATGAATGTTGTTGATATGTTTAATGTTACAGTAAGAGATGGGGCTGATTCCTCTATTGCCAAGTTTTTTTATGCTAATGCTATACCACTTCATATCTCACGTTCACCATATTTTAAACAAATGTGCAAAGATATTATAGCTGCTAGTCCCTCATATGTTCCACCTGGAGAAACTAAGCTACGCACCACCCTTCTTGATAAAGAGTACTCCAAGGTGAGTATTTTGATGGAGGATATGAGGCAAACATGGTTGACAGATGGCTGCTCCATAATCATGGATGGGTGGACCGATATCATGTTAATGTTCAAACAGCATCGTAGCAACTTCCAGCGATATCATTTGAAGAAATTAGATAATAGCTATAAGCTATCTAATTTATAAGATCTCAAAAGGCACGACTTAAAGTCATTTCGATTTGCTAATGAAGATAATCATTAAATGATGATTCATTATTATTTGTCAAATATCTTTTATTCTTCAAGAGGCGCGATTTATTTAAACAGCTGACTTCATTTAATTGGCGCGATTTTTCTAAAAGAGACGTCTTTGCATTGAGGCCGACATTGCATCTTGAAAAGTTACACCTTTTAGAGATATTCCTATCGATGGCTATATAAGAAGATCATTGTTATTCTTTCATATATCGATTTCAAGGAAAGTTAAAATACTCATTCAAGTGCGAATTATTCTAAGGCAGTGCGACTTCTTCTACAGTTCAGTGCGAGTTCAATAAAGGCAGTATTGTTTACTGTCTACATTTTGTGTGTTATCTGGTTTCATATATTGTGAAGGTGCAGCAGAATTGGCCTTGGTATTGGCCTCATTGTAAAAGAGAATTATTGCCATTACTTATATATAAAAGAGAGATCTTTGTTGCTGGGTTTTTCTCCCTCAAGAGGAGGGTTTTCCCAGGGTATATGCTGTGTTTCTGTGTCTGATTTTGAATTAATTTTCTGTGCACTTATCTGATCGCTAATTTAACATGGTATTAGAGCGGGTGTGAAGAAGATCGTGGTTAGATTTGTGCTTTCACAGCTTATTCTATTCTTTGTTGAAGGTTCTTATCTATCTTCACTACATTCAAAATGGTGAACGGATTGAAGATCGAAGATAGACTCGATGGAGCTTCAAACTACACCTCATGGAGATTCCGAATCATGCTTACATTGGAGGAGAATGATTTGGTTGAATTTGCGGAGTCCAAGGTTCCCGAACCTGAAGAGGAAGAAGAGAAGCTGCAATGGAGGAAGAAAGATATCAAAGCAAAGAAGTTGCTAGTTGACTCCGTTAAAGACCACATCGTCCCTATTGTTTCCAAGTTGAAGACTGCAAGGGAGATGTTCAAAACTTGGAAGAAATGTATGAAATTAACAACACCAGCCGGGCTCTTGCGCTGAAGCAACAACTTCATCATGTGAAGATGTCAAAAGGAGAGACCGTGATCGCCTACTTCATGAGGATTGCAGAATTGAGAGATCAGCTCTCCACAATTGGTCATATGGTTGAAGATAAAGATTTGACAATGCTTGCACTCAATGGCTTGCCATTATCTTGGGAGTCCTATATTCAAGGAATTAGTGCAAGGTCTAAACTTCCGAAGTTTGATCGTTTGAGGGCCGACTGCATTCAAGAGGAATCAAGGTTGATGGCTAGAGGTGTTGGTCCAAGTTCCTCTAATCAAGAAATCCATGTTCTTGCAGCCCAAGCTTCGAAGAAGAAAGGAAAAGGTGGAAAGAAGGGTCACTTCAAGAGGAATCGTGATAAAGGAAATGATGATGTTTCCCCTTCCAAGAAAAAGCGAGACTTGTCTAAAATTCAATGCTTTAGGTGTGACAAGTTTGGTCATTTTGCCAAACATTGCCCTGACAGACCTAAGCATCAAGCCTCCGTTGCAGATGTAGAGAATGTTTCTCCTCAGAAGGATGAATATCTGTTTTGTTCAGCCTTGTCAAGCAATGTTGCCACCGACACCAACACATGGTTAATTGACAGTGGTGCTTCTCGTCACATTACTGGGTTCAAGGAGCACTTATCAAATTTGGTGAAGAAAGACTCTTTGGAACAAGTTATCATTGGAGATGATGCTAGCTACACCGTGAAAGGGATTGGGACCTCTACTCTCCATTTGGATTCAGGTATTACACTTCAGTTGAGCAATGTTCTTTATGTTCCGGGGATCAAGCGCAATCTCATCTCTATTTCAGCCCTAGAAGATAAAGGATATCAAATTGCCTTCTCAAAAGGCAAAGTTCTTGTATGGATGGAGAACTCTAGTTTCAAAGATGCTCAAGTTATTGGAGTGAGACATGAAAGTCTTTACAGGGTTTGCACTCGTCCTCTACAAGCCTTGGTTCATGATACTTCTTCTCTATGTGATCTTTGGCATCGAAGATTGGCGCATCTACACTTTCGTGCCTTGCCTATTATGGAGAAGATGGTGACAGGTCTACCTAAGTTCGACAAGGAGCATGAAGGCACTTGCAAGGGATGCGCTCTAGGTAAGAATGTAAAAGCCACTTTTCATAGTAGTGAAAATAGATCTAAGAGTATTTTAGATCTCATCCATTCAGATTTATGTGGTCCTATGTCTGTTCCATCTTCAAGTGGATTTTTGTATTATGTACTGTTTATTGATGATCACTCTAGGAAAACTTGGATTTATTTCTTGAGGTCTAAAGAGTCTGAGGAAGTATTAGCTAGATTTAAGGAGTTTAAAGCCTTAGTAGAAAACCTTTCTGGTAAAAGAATTAAGGTCCTTAGATCTGACAATGGTGGTGAATACACCTCTGGTAGTTTTCTAGACTTTTGTACGGATGCAGGGATTAAGAGGGAGTTCTGTGTTCCCTATAATCCTCAGCAGAATGGTGTTGCAGAAAGAAAGAACAGGACAATCATGGAAGCAGCAAAGGCCATGATTCATGATCAAGATTTGCAGACTTTCTTATGGGCAGAAGCCTCCAGGACAGCTGTATATGTGCAGAACAGAAGTCCTCACAAGGTCTTGGAGAATATAACTCCGGAAGAAGCCTTCACAGGGAAGAAGCCTGAAGTCAGTCACTTAAGAATCTTTGGATGTCCTGTTTATATTCATGTTCCGAAGGAGAAGAGAACTAAGTTGGAGCCTTCTGGCAAGAAGGGCATCTTTGTGGGCTACAGCGAGACATCTAAAGCCTACAGAATTTACATTCCAGGACAAAAGTTAATCGAGATCAGTAGGGATGTTACTTTTGAGGAAGACATTGCATTTAGGAGATCCAAGGGCACTCACATGGAGTTCAATAACGAAGAATCTCCTCAGGGTATGGAAGTTGACCATACTCCTGAGAATCAGAGGGAGACTGTTGAACCAAAAGAAGATGCTGATCCAGTTGAACCCTTGGAACCTACTGATGGGCCTACTGACATTGTCATTGGAAGAAAGAGACCTCTATGGGCTAGGCGCACTATGCAAGAGGCAAAAAGCTTTGCAGCTCCTAGAGGCACATTCAGAGAAAGTAAAAGGCCTCATAAGTTCTTCAATTATGTTGCCTTGATGAGTCAGATTATTGATTCAGAACCTTCATGTGTTGAAGAAGCATTCAGTCATCAGGTTTGGAGAGATGCAATGGCAGAGGAGTATCAATCAATTCTGAAGAATGATGTTTGGGACATTGTTCCTAGACCTAAGAGCAAATCAGTGGTATCTTCAAAATGGCTCTTCAAAATCAAGCATGCTGCAGATGGGAGCATTGAGAAGTATAAGGCAAGATTTGTTGCTCGAGGATTTTCTCAGAAAGAGGGAGTTGATTACGAAGAAACATTTGCTCCTGTTGCCCGTTACACTTCTGTCAGAACTATCATTGCCATTGCTGCATCGAGCGGATGGAAGATTCATCAGATGGACGTGAAGACAGCTTTTCTCAATGGTGTAATTGAGGAAGAAGTTTACATTGAGCAACCTGATGGTTTTGAAGTTCATGAGAAGGAGTCACATGTGTGTAAGCTGAAGAAGGCCTTGTATGGTCTTAAGCAGGCTCCTCGTGCTTAGTACGAAAGGATTGATCGGTACCTATCTAGTTTGGGCTTCTTGAGGAATGATGTTGATTCAAATCTCTATTTCAAGGTAATCAATGGTGATGCACTAATATTGGTTTTATATGTTGATGATTTGATCCTTACTGGAGAAGATCACCTAATTCTCGAGTGCAAGGAGGAGTTGACTTCAGAATTTGAGATGAAGGACCTTGGGCTCATGCATTACTTCCTTGGTTTAGAAGTCTGGCAGAAACCAGATGAGATGATTCTAAGTCAAGGAAAGTACACCATTGATATACTTAAGAGATTTGGCATGATGGATTGCAAATCCATGTCTACACCAATGGAGACCAACCTACATAAGTTGAAGGAGGTTGCAGCTAATTCAGACTTGGTGGATCCTACATTGTACAGACAGTTGATTGGGTCTCTGATGTATCTGGTTAACACTAGACCTGATATTTGCTATGCAGTGAGTGCACTTAGCCAGTTTATGTGTGATCCGAGACAGATACATCTTGTTGCAGCTAAACATATCTAAGATACTTGCGTGGCACAGTTGGATATGGGTTGAAGTATACTTCAGATGCAGACTTGGAGTTACATGGTTTTACTGATTCTGATTGGGCAGGTGTGTCACAGATCGGAGAGCACCTCGGTTTGTTGCTTCAGTTTGGCGTTCTACTATGATTTCCTGGTGTAGCAGGAAGCAGTCATCTGTAACATTGAGTACAGAGTTGCAGCTTGTATGGCGAGAGATTATTGGCTGAAAGCTCCTTACAGGATTGTTTGGACAATCAATGGAGCCTACCATCATCCATTGTGATAATCGAGAGTTGTGTGAAGCTTTTTGTCAATCCTGTGTTTCATGACGAAGCATGTTGAGATCAAGTACCACTAAATCAAAGATATGGTATTGCGAGGCATGCAGTTGAAGTACATTCTTGATGAGCAGACGGCAATATTCTCCCAAGCCTCTCTCCAGGATAAAGTTTGTATACTTTTGAGATAAGCTTGGTATGGTGGAGAATCCAGCCTTGACTTGAGAGTCTCAGTATCGTGAGCCGTTCTATCTTTTACCATAGTATGGTTGTAGCCATTATGGTAGATATCATGTTGAGGCGATATCCAATATCACGTTGAGGTGATATCTATCTTTTACCATAGTATGGTTGTAGCCATTATGGTAGATATCGTGTTGAGGCGATATCCGATATCACGTTGAGGTGATATTTATCTCTTACCATAGTATGGTTGTAGCCATTATGGTAGATATCGTGTTGAGGCGATATCCAATATCATGTTGAGGTGATATTCCTTTATTCACCATAGTATGGTTGTAGCCATTATGGTTGATATCGTACTGAGGCGATATCTGACATCACGATAAGGTGATATGTCTTGAGCATCTGGAAGTGTGCTCCTTAGCTGAGAGGGAGTGTTAATGTTCAAACAGCATCGTAGCAACTTCCAGCGATATCATTTGAAGAAATTAGATAATAGCTATAAGCTATCTAATTTATAAGATCTCAAAAGGCACGACTTAAAGTCATTTCGATTTGCTAATGAAGATAATCATTAAATGATGATTCATTATTATTTGTCAAATATCTTTTATTCTTCAAGAGGCGCGATTTATTTAAACAGCCGACTTCATTTAATTGGCGCGATTTTTCTAAAAGAGACGTCTTTGCATTGAGGCCGACATTGCATCTTGAAAAGTTACACCTTTTAGAGATATTCCTATCGATGGCTATATAATCATTGTTATTCTTTCATATATCAATTTCAAGGAAAGTTAAAATACTCATTCAAGTGCGAATTATTCTAAGGCAGTGTGACTTCTTCTACAGTTCAGTGCGAATTCAATAAAGGCAGTATTGTTTACTGTCTACATTCTGTGTGTTATCTGGTTTCATATATTGTGAAGGTGCAGCAGAATTGGCCTTGGTATTGGCCTCATTGTAAAAGAGAATTATTGCCATTACTTATATATAAAAGAGAGATCTTTGTTGCTGGGTTTTTCTCCCTCAAGTGGAGGGTTTTTCCAGGGTATATGCTGTGTTACTGTGTCTGATTTTTGAATTAATTTTCTGTGCACTTATCTGATCACTAAATTTAACATATCAAACATCGGCCACTCATCAATCTTATTGTCACTAGTATAGCAGGCTCTTATTTTCTTAGAGCTATAGATTGTTCAGGCAAAAGGAAGGATGCAACCTTCCAATTTCAAATTTTGAGAGATGCTATAGAGGAGGTTGGACCCTCTAATGTTGTGCAGGTACTGATCACATTTTTTATTTTGATTTTCTTTCTTTCTTATTTAATATTTTTTATTTGGAATGTGAGGCATCATCTATAAATTATTAAATTGATATCTCTACTTATTACTAATCTCATATCAACTTGATGATATGCCGTTGCTAAGTAGTGACTGATTCAACCCGTGTGTGTAAATTAGCTGGATTGATGGTGGAGAGTGCTTATAAGCACATTTTTTGGACCCCTTGTTGTGTGCATGCATTGAACAATACCTTGAAGGACATTGGGAAGATAGATTGGATGAAGGAAGTGGTTGCAGAGGCTAGAGGTGCAAATATTCATTTGCAACCATCAGACTTCACTTGCTTTGTTCAGAACATTTTCGAGGAAGGAATTCCTCAAGCCCGTGGAGACTAGATATGCCAGCTACTTCATTTTATTGGAGAGGATGATTGTGGTCCAAGAGGCTCTACAATTAATGGTGATCAATGTAGAGTGGGGTAGATGGTATGAGTCAAGCACAGCGAAGGGAAAAAGGGTGAAACAAAAAATCCTTGATGATGACTAGTGGTCCACATTGAGGTAAGAAAATTGGCATTGCTGATTTTATTATTTATTTGAATTATTTCTTAATTTTATTATTGCTGATTTTCATTTGACATTTTATTATTTAATATTTATAGGCTAGCTTATTTTAATTTTTGTAACTTGTTTGCACTTGCAAATATGTATGCTCCTTCATCCAACCTATTGTGCAAGTGATTAGATATGGTGATACTGACTCTCCTAGTCGTGGAGAGATTTATGAAACCTTTGATAGTATGCTTGGACAGGTCAAGCAAGCAATTTATAGCAGGGACCCTACTTTGGCATTTTATGAGGAGCATCTTAGGCCCATTGTGACACGACGGTGGGACATTATGAACACCCCACTTCATATGGCAGCCTATGCTCTCAATCCCAAATGGTATGCACCGAGACCCGAGAGAGTGGCTCCATCTCATGATGAAGAGGTGAAAGAAGGCTTCATGAAGGCCCTTACAAAAATGTATACTTCAGAGGAATCTACTATACTTCGCACACAGTGGCTTGCATTTGTCAATCTTCATGGTCCAACCTATGGCAAACCAGCGGCGAGGACGGATAGAGCTACATTGGCTCAAACCGACCCTATTGGATGGTGGACATGGCATGGGAAGGATGCACCTAAGTTGAGATTACTTGCCATTCGCCTTCTTTCACAGGTTGCCAGTTCCTCTGCTGCAGAGAGGAATTGGTCCACATATAGCTTCATCCAATCAGTCAAGAGGAACTGCCTTACCTCTAGACGATCGGAGAAGTTGGTGGTAGTACACAATGCTTTGCGGCTACAGGATCACCAGACTAATCAGTATCATCAAACTCCAGCCTTACATTGGGATGTTAATCCCGAAGATGCTATGCAGATTGAGGACGAAGATGCACATGAGGGATTGGTTGGGGTTCCATTGGTTGAGGCAGGTCCTATTGACATGGACACTGACACTGACTTAGACTTGAGCTCTGATGGCGAGGGCGATGCTGATTTAGACCTACCTTCTGTTGATTAGGGACCTTGGACAGCAATATATTTTCTCAGTTTTATGTTTATCATGTCATTTCATAGTTGAGACTTGGAGCCCTTGGGCATTTTGGTTATAATTATCAGACTTTTATATGATATGTATGCACATTTATAATGAAAAGCATTTGAGTTTTGTTAATTTGTTTGTCGATTCTCATGTGAAATTTCAATTCAAGTCTAATGATATGTATTAAGTTTATACAATGTCTAGAATGAATGCTTTATCAATGTTATGCTATGAACATTTGAAATTTCTCTATATTTTTAAAAATTACCCTATTTTTTATCAGCCATCCCCTCTCGTCCCCTAAAAAATGACCCAAGAGTACCCACGTATCGAAAACTCATCCCGCCGTACCAAGTACTCCCCAACCCCGAAACCCTGTGGAGTATAGGTCATAAATCAAACATTACATATGACATGACACTCAAATGTTCAAATTTTGAAGTTTCAAAGTCAAACAAGACGCTGTATTACAACAAAATCATAGATAATAATTGTTTAACAGCACTATAACAGTTTACATATGTCAAATACAATCTAATCTTCCTCTCCCCCCTCCTACTATAACTTAACTTTTCAGGCATCAAACTAGAAGGTAAGTCAATATCAACATGAGGACTAATTGCTTCCTCTAAAATGTCTTTGTTTTCCTACAATGGATCCAGCTCTGCTGCTCTCTCCAATTCTGCAATATCTTCTTCAGTAAATGTGATATCATTATGTTCTTCAACATGCAATGTCCCCTTTTTAGCGAGCACCACAGTTTGGAGATTTAGCCTATCATGGGGTCCTCGTAGGCTAACAATGGTGTTTAGAGGGCCCCATTTTGGAGATATACGGTTCTTCAATTGGCAGTTTGCAATCCTTGGCATATTCAAAAGTTATGATATTCAGGGGTTTCTGACTTCATTTATATATACTTACTAGTTATAGTAAGTCAATGAGTTGTTAGTAAGGCACCCTAGTGAGCAAAAAATTCAGTGGGCTACCTCCTGGCACTGACGAAATTGATTTATGAGGTTTACTAATGGAATTATGGTATTTAATTATTATTAAAGTTATACTTTAATAATAATTAATTAATTATAAAGTGAAACATTAAATGCTCTTATTGACTTTATTATAAAGGCATTTAATATCATAAAGTCAAAATATAAAGGTGAATATAATATGACTTTAATTGACTTTGTCTTAAAAAAGTATTTAATGATATAAAGTCAATTTATAAGGGATATGATTTTGGGCGCCCACTTTATGAGTTTTTATAAAGTATCATCAAAAGCAAATGACTTAATAATATTTTAATGATTAAAAGGCCTCATTGGAAATCGTGCCTTTTGAGGAGAATATAAAAAGGCTTCAAGAAAAAGAAAATCATTCATTCATTGTCTTCTACACTTGAAAATATTTTGTGCTTTGGCATTTGGAGGTGAGACCTAGGGTTTTGCTGCAAATTCAGTCTTGGAGAATGTGGTATCTCAAGGATTGTGCATCCCACAGGTGTGAAATAACACCCAAAGGTTGCAGATATCTAGTGGCTATCATACAATGGTCACATTGAGCATATTGAAGGGTTTAATTCAGAGGTTTAGAAGTATATTTGCCTGAGTTCAGAAGCACAACTGCTGTGAAAGTCTTAACTGCTGCAAGCACTCCCTTTAGAACCACGTGGGGGTCATTCAATAGACCGTACATTTCTGCTTGGAGGTCATACTGTTCATTACAGCTGGGCGTGTTGACTCAGGGAGGAAGCGCTTGAGTTTGAGAGCTGAAACTACTATCTTTTGGGGCGGCTGAGTTAAGGTAAATAATCTGATGCATTGTTGATGTGGAGAATTCATCACTAGCTGCCAGGCATCCATTCCAAGGTTTCAGCTGTTATGAAGATTCAGACCTGCATATGATGTATTTGTATTTCCAGGTATGATTATTATTGTAAATGAAAGAATCTGATTTGATTATGTTGTATTTGCAAAGAAATGATAAAACAGATCTGAATCATTATTGAATCTATCTCCTATGTTTTTCTGTATTTGCATTTATATATATATCTTTGCAGTTTCTGGCATTATATCTCATTGAAAAATCAAAACAAAACCCTTGAAAGAACAAACAAATCAAACAAGGCAGAAATCCAGCTAGCAAGTGTCCACCTGGGGTGGGACATTTCACAACAGTCCAGTTAGCATAAGGATTGATGTCATCCAAGTCAATGGCAGCATAAGAAAGATCCTCTACCTTTTTGTTTCAAAGGCAAAGGTTGTACTGAACAAAGAAAGGCTTTTAAGGTGTTCCTAAGTCAACCTATCTCTCTTCTTATGAATGCTCTGAAATTGGCTCCAATTGTATCCAAACCCAGGGGTGGGACATTTCACAACAGTCCAGTTAGCATAAGGATTGATGTCATCCAAGTCAATGGCAGCATAAGAAAGATCCTCTACCTTTTTGTTTCAAAGGCAAAGGTTGTACTGAACAAAGAAAGGCTTTTAAGGTGTTCCTAAGTCAACCTATCTCTCTTCTTATGAATGCTCTGAAATTGGCTCCAATTGTATCCACACCCAGGAGAGATACAAGGATGGGACAAAAAAACATGGATAGCTAACCTCTAAAGATTTGGTGTGCCAACACTATAATTCTCCCACTACAAGTCTACAATAAAGCATTTTAAAAAAATCTAAGAATTAAGTAAAAAAATTAACACCTGTTCAACTTCACTTTCAAGTTTCTAGCCTCTTAAGCTAAATATTAAAGGATTATTTTTTTACCTGGTTGTTGATTTTCCCTCCCTTGAATTGCCTAAGCTGAAGAAAAGAGTCTCCCCTCCACACCCTTGTAGACCTCCAACTCATCAAGAATTATGTCTCTAATCTCATTATCAAGCACCATCTTGTCAATGCATGAAACAACACTTGCCATTACTTCCTCATCAACCCTAAATGTATCAAATAAATAGAACTTTGGGTTTAGGTAGTAGGCCAAGCCATGTATCCGCTGGTGGAGTCGATTTGTCCATCTACAATCAATGATGCGCCAAATAATCTCATATTTTCTTTTGTGTCCACCATAGCATTGCAAAATGGCCTATTTGGCTCTATCATGGCCTCATAGAGATAATCATAGGCATGTCATCTCCATCCCCCTAACACAAAGCCTTGACCAAAGGTTTTATCACCTAAAAACTTTAAAATAAATTTTAAATTATTACAAATTTAACTAAAAAAATAGATAATTCCCTATAAAATTATGTTTGTAATTGTTACTTGGCCTAAGTATCTTCTCTACATTTTTTATAAACAACTCATCAAAAACTATTCTTGTGGCATTCACTCATTCTGTTTTCTTGGAATATGAAGACTTCACCTAGACATTGTTCACAAACATCTTGATACAAGAAATTGCAGCTACAATGCTCTACAAAATGAAGAAGTGGGTGACAAATCGTGTCACTACTAACCGCACAAGTTCCTTGCCATTTGTGTGATCTCTCATCAAAGAAAGGGCACAAGTATGGTTGTAGATAAATTTTGAAATTTGTTTAGCATCTTTGACCACACTTTTAACCCATCCAATCTTCCCAATTCCCTCTAGCATCAAGTTCAACCAATTTTGGACTCCTAAAAATGGTGGGATGCATCTCGATAATAAGTTTCCCCAAGGCGGCATATACTACTACGTTGTCCATAACAATTTAGACAACATTCTCAATCCCCAAACTACTAGATCACCACATCCAACAAATTGCACCAAGTATCAACATTTTTGACTTCATGCAAGGCATCTACAACCTTCAAGAACA
>VDFB02268927.1:0-67871 GCA_007258455.2 Sequoia sempervirens | reverse complement strand
GCCACAATGAAAGATCATAAAACATTCCACCGATCCTCTTAACTCGAGCAATGATTAATACAACACCTCAAAAATTCTTTAGAAGAATAGTGTGTGAGCTAAGAAGACTTCCTTGGAGATCCACACTTCAAAATAGTGATCCGGTGAAGTAGTTGGATTAGCATACTAACCAAATGTCCTGTTCTTTGCTTTCTCTGCCGGTGGAATATAGAGACTTAGATTTTCTGCCGGTAAAAGCGCAATTGATACTACGGATCAAATTGTAGACTCTAGTTGCCATCAATGACAACACAAGTAGCCAAAACCAATCACTCAGAGCCATATGCCAACAAACCTTTCAAATTACCATATTAAATAAATCACCTACCAAACCTTAGGAAAATATAAAAATTAAAATGCATTCCTTTGGTTGATGCAAGATTTCTCTCACAACCCAGGATGTTGCATCAGACACAGACACTTGGGGTAAGTGAAATGTTTTATGAGTTGAAAAATCATTAACATTTGAAGACCATATGTTTTCTTTGGATCCACCGTTCTTCCTTATTCTTTTGAAATTTACTCTTTCTCTTTTTCCAACACTTAGTTGGAACAAGCAACCTCCTTCTCTGATAACTTTTCACTCCATTTGTCTCTCCTCTCGTGGATGTGTATCCACCACATACCATCCTAATCCTAATACCATACATTTTCCTCTCTACTTTTGTGGGATTCAACCCACCATAAACCGACCACCTCCACCAAGTTTCACCTACAACATCCTCTACAAATTCCACATCCAAATATGTATTATCCAAATAACAATCAAAATCCACTACATCCTTATACAAATCTACATTTACTAATCCATGGAAATTAGAAATTTCCATCTACATACTCTCTTCTTGCTTGAATTCCTCTCCTACACTCACCAAAGAATGTATAGAATCATTAAAACTAATTCAAAATGAAAATTTACCTCATTCTTGTTTGCTTTCCTAACATCTTTTTCCTCATTCTTCGCTGCAATATCATTCTTAACCTCATCAAAGCATTCATCAAAATATGATTTCACCTCATTACCTTTTGCTGCAATCTTCACTCCACCTTCTGTCAACACTTGCCATTCCTTTTCTACCATTGAAATATTTTCATCTACAAAAAAAACCACTCTCATCTTCATCATAAAAATGGAACATATTATGCATTACATCTTTCTCTTCAACCTTTTCTTCACCACTGCCTGTTGCCATATCTTCTTCACCTTCACTCTTAGCTACATTTTCATTTTCCATTACTTTCAAGTCCTCCAAAGGACACTCATCATCCTTAATCGTTGCTGCACTTTCCTACTCTTTTCCCTCTTTATCCTTTTGAACAAGAATTTCCACATTTTCATTTTCATCCTTCTTCCCTACACACAAAGTTTCACTTGCAAACATATCAATACCAAAGGAACAATAAGATTCAACCCTTCCCATTTTATTTTCCTTTCTATCCTTATTATCTGCTACAATTTATTTTGCCACTTCCTCTTGCCTATCTTGCAAAGGATTCAAAACATATTCTTCCCCATCCTTTATGATGTTATATGTATTATTTCTACCATCGTGTAGAGCTCTTTGATCATACAACCATGGTCTACCCAACAAAACATGGCATATATCCATAGGTACTATATCACATACAATCACATCCTTATATCTATGAATTTGAAAATCAACAACACATTGCTCACTTACCCATATCTGGCAATATCCTTGCAACCAAGAAATGTAGTATGGGCTAGGATGCTTGATTCTTTTCAGTTTCAGCTTGTCTACCATCTCTTTAGATACAATATTATTAGTGCCTGTTGTCCATAATGAATTTGCAACATTTACCACTCACTTTACATCTTGTTCAAAATAAATTACTCCTTTGGATGGGCTCTTGATTCTCTATTTGTGGCTCTAGAAATTATTTCTTCATCACAAAAAATTCTCTTGGCTTCTAAGATATTTTGTCAAACATTTTTCCACACTCTATTTGCAACCGCTTCACTCTCTACCTGCAGGTCCTACCTCACATCGTTGCTTCTTCTCGCACACTCAGGAACAACCAGCTCTGATACCACTGATGAAATAAGGGTTTTAAACTCTCAAAAATCACCTCAAATTCAAAATAAACCACTTCCTCAAAATGGATTCAAACAATGTTTTTGATTGGTTAAGCAGGGAAAGGGACTGACCCAAACAAATTAGTACAACATTAGTAGAATAGTAGGTGGAAAGAAATAACAAAAAAATGAAGCCCACCAAACTTCCCCCCTCCCACAAGAAAAAATCTTAACCAATACCCTTACGATCAAACATAGTAGTTCTATCAAAAGTAGAAAAATAGTTTAACCTATCACAAGTAGCATCCTTCCCATTTAATCTATAATACCTATTAATATCTTAGAGTCCATACTAAAACTAGGAGCACTAGCAGCATTACAAACATTAAAGTTCAGGCACCAACGACCATTAATAGTTTTAACATCCCTAGAAAAAGTACTAGAATAAACCATCAAAACAAAAAATATGGAACAAAAAAATGGAGCACCATAGTTATGCTACCTCAATCAGCTTCCAGGCAGTCAGTAGGTCGTAAACTATGTTTTTCACCGTATCCTTTAGCTCCATCTTCCCAAAAAAATCCACACCCTCGCTCGTCACTTTTTTCTTTTGTTGCTTTTTAATTTTACCCATACCCGATACCGTAGCCATTATAGGCCTCTTCAAGACAACGTCAACTAACGAGCATAAAATCTTAACTGCCTTTTCCAAAGCTTGGATTCTACTATCCTTGTCCTGCTCTTGCATCCCTTTCTCTAAAAATTGTAGTCTTTTCTCCAATCTATTTATATTATCACCATCCTCGACTTTTCTCTTAACAACTTTTTCAAGAGATTGAATTCTATTGTCCTCGACCTTCTCTTGCATCCCCTTTTCCAAAAATTGTAGTCTTTCCTCCAATCTTTTAATTCTTTCATTACCATCGTCCTCAAAATTTTCTTCCTCCTGATCTTTTGTTTCCATCCTCTCTTGGTTATCCATCAGATTGTCTTCTTCCTCCTCTTGAGCCACCTCCTGTTGT
This sequence comes from Sequoia sempervirens, assembly GCA_007258455.2. Taxonomy (NCBI): domain Eukaryota; kingdom Viridiplantae; phylum Streptophyta; class Pinopsida; order Cupressales; family Cupressaceae; genus Sequoia; species Sequoia sempervirens. The sequence continues at coordinate 64,772 of VDFB02268927.1, read as the reverse complement.
GACTCCTCTTCCTTGTCTTCCTTACCATTGCCACCATCACTTTCCGAATCCAAATATTTTCGAATCTGAATCTTCCTCTTGGTCAAATCACCACCTAGGCTATCAAGGATCTCCTCTATAGAAGAATCATTATCCTCCCTCACTTTCTTATCTTTGATTTCCTGCAGGCTATGGGTACTCTTTTCCTCTAGGATTTGTGAATCTTTCTTATCTTTGCTTTCCTTTAGACTGTGGGTACTCTTTTCCTCTGGGTTCTGCAAATTTTTACTACTTTCTTGCCCCTTCAAAGCTGCCATTTCTAGTCTCTTAGACCTTCTATCGGCCGGATTTGAGCATTTTGTTTCATTGTCATCAGGTATAGTGAGCATGTCTGCCTCTTCCCCTAGTTCACGAATAATCAATTTCCTCTTCTTTTTAGCCCCCAGGTCCATAGAAACATCCCTTCTTTTTTCAAGTGTAACCCTTAGCAGATCCTTCCACACTATATCATCAAGGTTAGAAAACTTCTTACTAGGTTTTTTGGCTAGGTAATGGGGTTAGTCGTCAATAAGCTTAATTTTCATAGAGCTTTTAGGCTTGGGGTTTTCGATCAATTTGGGGACTGGGTTTCTCTATGGAGTCATAGACAACCCAAATTTGTAGATGGCTCTTATAAGTCCCTGATGTAACGGTGGATTGGCTCCATGCGTTAAACTATGGCTCAAGGAAGAAAATAAAAAGAAAAGAAGGTTAATTTTTTCAAGATGTCTTATGTGATTGAGAATGGGGAAATGATACCTGTGGATGAACTGGAAGCACCCCTTAAGGCTAAAATACTTTATTACAATGAAACAAACATTATGATATGGGGGTAAAAGCTTAATCCTATAGTATCTGTTTTAAAATCTTTCGGATTTTTCCTTTTCTTCAAAGAACTTCTCAATGCAATCTTGATACTTACCATTACTAACCTTGGCCACCTTTGTTCCCTCATAAGCAAGTCCCATTGCCTATGCAATTAGCTTTGCATCCACTTTAAACTAAATGCCGCCTAGATTAACTTTACCATCCCTCCAAGCATTGGAAAACTTGTAGCTTAGTTTTTCATTATATCCTTCCATTGCTACAAAGTATGGGTGAAACCCACCCTCTCAAATAGACCCTAGAGCTCCTCATTGTTGCAGAGCCACTCATATTTGCGCAGTTCAGTTCACTTCCTAGGGCCTCCCATGGTGCTGTCTTGTCTATGGTAATTTTTAGGGATGAGAAGGAATTCACTTATGTGTCCTTCAACATTCTCAACAATGACAACAAGCATTCTAAAAGTTTAATTTTAAATGGTGACTCTGTGACTACTCATTTGAAACATAAACGACTTAGGGTTTTTGTTGCAATGCATTAAAGAACTAATTCCTTGGTTATCACCTTTTCAACTATCATCATTATTGAGAATGACAACACCACCTCCTTTTCTAGTAATGGTTATACCTATTTTATTACTTCTTTTGTCTTTGCTGCAAACACAAGTCCATCTGTCATTTTGGGGATCAAACTTAGGATTTTTTGTCATGCAATTTATTTCCTTAATTAAACCTTTCTTTTCAACGTACAATACTTTGCAGCCTAGTTTTCCTTTCCATCTTTTTCCTTTCATTTCATTGGGACTTGGCAATCCTCTAACAATGTGCTTCCTCCTTCGTCCAGTCAGCTTGCCATCATGCATCCATGGGGTCCACATCTTCGCTAGACACCATGACCCATCACCCTTTTTAATCATTATCATTCCCATCATCATAACCCCTTATTTAAATATTTCTCCTGCCAAGTCTTTTTGCAGTAAGAGTTTCTTTAATTTGGTTAGGAAAATTAGAGAAATCCCAAAAAATTAAAATTTCTTGATTAACACCTAGGTTGGCCATAACATTTGCAACCTTATTACCTTCCCTAAAGGAATGGTGTATTTTATAATATTGAATATCTTGTATCATGCTTTTACAATCTTCCAATAGATCTTTGATTTCCCATGGGATTTTAGCCATGTTTTTAAGATAGTCAATGATCAACTTTGATTCTCCTTCTATAATCACCTTATTGTACCCCTTCTCTTTGAGATACCTGAATCCAATCCATATAGCATAAGCTTCAGAAAAGTTGTTCATTATTATTCCTAAGCCCTTGCTATATCCTTCTAGATAGGAGCATTTATCATCCTTGATCGCTCCACCAACAATAGCCCATCCCACATTCCCTTTTGAGAAACCATCAAAGTTGTATTTCACCCATCTTGGATCCAATGGAATCCAAACAATATTCTTTCTGATAATTTGTTTTGCCCAGTTTATATTGTTTAAGTCATGGGAGATCCCCCATTGCTATTTTATGCTTAACTCTTGATGTGTTGGCCCTTTCTTAGCTTGGTTATATGAAAAAATTTCTAGGTTTTCTTGAATTTTTCTTTTTACAGTTAGACATAGCTCCTTACTACTCCTAGATATATCTCTAAACACCCTATTGTTTCTTTCTTTCCCCAGGCCCCAAGCTAGAAATGAGGGAACTTGTCCCCATAGATCAATGATAATATTGTGAGAGTAAGGACAAAAAATCCATCCTTCCACAAACATTTGAACATTAGCCGGGAAAACCCATTCCACCTTCAAAATCTTGAGAAAAAAGGCCCAAACTTCTTGAGCATAAGAACATTGAAATAACAGATGTATGATAGTTTCCTCTTGTTCATTACAAAGACTACATCTATTGACTAGATACCAACCTCTTTTATTTAGGTTGTCTATAATAAGGATCGTACCATGTATAAGCGTCCACCAAAAATAATTAATTTTCAGGATTAAATTCTTCCTCCATACCTTGAGTTAGTTAAAAGATCCCAAATTTTGAGTTTGCTGCATCATGGATTCATAGGCAGATTTAACAGAGAACCTACCAGTAACATTTTTTATCTAGATCCATTCATCCTTTCTATTTCTTGAGAAGAGACCAAGATTTCCAATTTGATTCATAAGCAATTCTAAAGCAACATCCCAGTTCTATTGTCTACTTCCCCTTAGAACAACACTGTTCAAGTAATCTTTGAAGCCTATCCACTTGGGTGTCAACCCTGCCCAAACTAAGTAGTTAGAGACATTTTTTCCAATACCTCTTTTCAATCTAATTTTTATTTATTGGAGGCCATTAGAAGCTGACAGAGGGGTCTGTGAGGACCAGGTATCTTCCCAAAAATCAGCACTTAGCCCATTCCCAACTCTCATTTTAGTTCCTCTAGTCAGGATTCCTCTTGTTTTAAGAAGATTATTCCAAAACACTAATCCATACAAAAGATCCTTCTTCCTACTAGCTTCCTTATTCTTTAGATACTTCGCCCTTAAGATTTGAGCCCATTCTTTTTCACCTTCCAGGATAAACCGACCCATTTTTGCCACTAGAGCTTTATTGAACAATTTTAATCTTTTGATTCCCAACCCTCCTGATTTCTTTGAGGCACATACCATTTCCCACTTGATGAGTGTCATTACTTTCCTTTCCTCCACCCCTGACCATAAAAATATTCATTAAATTGTTTCAATTCTCTTAGCTATATACGATAGGATATTAAACATAGATAGGTAATAGACTGGTATGTTCTATAGAGAATCCTTTAAGAGTTGAATTTTTCCTACCAAGCTCAACAATTTTCCTTTCCAACCAACCAATTTTTTTGGAATTTCTCCATCATATAATTCCAATAGTTTTTGTTCAGTTTTCGAGAAAATAGAGGTAGGCCAAGGTAGGTAGCAGGTAACTCTGCCTCCTGACACCCTGATGTAGACCCAAGGTGGAAATAAAATTGAAATGAAAAATAACAGATGGTCAACCCAAATTTCAAAGCAAATCAAAAGAACTTCACAAATTCACTTGTTAGATGCATTCTTTCCACAACACTGCCAAATAGCTTCAAGGGACTTTTCACCCAACTTTCCTAAAATAATTTCCAAATAAATAATGGATTTAGACACCCATTAAAGACTTACACAACATACTTCAAGATCAGATGTAACTCCTTTGGACCAGTTTATACTTCCAATACACTCACCATGGGAAAAAGAAGGAAAATAGGTCAATTTAACAAAGGAAGTACCCATCAAACTTATCCAATCATCTTGAAACATTGGGGCAGAAAATTAAATGGCTCAAAACCATAGAATCCACAATTTCTTTGCACCTGTACGACCATAAACACTCTCAACTCAAAAAACCTCATTTTCTAATGCAAAAAAAAAGGGTTTTGCCAAAATCTTCATTCCCAGACTTGAATAAACAAATAAATGGTCCAAACACCTTCCATAAGATCTATGTTGACATTTTCAATGCTTACAATCTCAACTCCATTAATAATTCATTGAAAAGTACTTTGAAACCATCACTTTTCAAGGGAAAAATGCATTTTCAGCCCTAGGGCATCACACATTCACCACAATAACGCCTTATTATAATATAAAATGCATTAATACATATAATTTACATCATATTAGACCATTCCACTAAGTTACAGTGGCATACAATGGGTGTAATGGTCAAAAACTACATTTTAGACTTTCAAACCCTCTAATGGATGTGCACAGGTAGTTTTAATAAAATGTCAATAAAACCCTCTAAACTCAATAAAAATTCACCAAACCACTTTCAAATGAAATCTGACACTCTCCTCTTTCCAACCATAATAGGGTTGAGCCCATACAGGTCATAAAAAGGTTGTACCACATATTTTAGCAACAAATTTACACACATAAATTTCCAGAAAGCAGCCTTTTTTTCATTAGAACTTAAAAAGAAAATGATTCAACAACCATGCCTCAACCATGAGAGGCTTATTTAACATATAAAAAACCTTAAAAACATCCTCCAACTATAATTTTAATTAGTTGGACATTGGAAACCAACTTTTTACCAATTAGACCCCTAATTGCCTAGTTTTGCACTTTTAACAATTTGTTGACAATAAGTACATTTTTATGCAACCTTTTGTATTTTTTGAACTAAATAACATAAAAGACCCCTAATTACATCATTAATGGGCTCAAATTCCTTATTAAATCATTAAATGAACCAAATACCCCATATTTCCTAATGTCTTCCTTGATCTTTAATTTCGAAAATGTGTGTATTGGGTGCTCCTGCACCATACACCCTGGCTTAAAATTCTTCCAAGTCCCTTGGAAACTTCTATACCTGAAAAAAAAACATAATTAGATACTCCTATTTTTCCTTTCAATGGTCTCATCTTCACCTTGGGCTTATACTTGTCCTCCTCTTGAAATTCCATGCTTGCTTTGTGACTTTGACTCTTCATGTCTGCTCTATCAACTTGAATCTGCACTTGTAGGCTTTGATTGTCCTTCATCCATCTTCCTTTTTCCTGCTCTTCAACTTCTTTCATTACAAACCAACTCATCCTATTTACTTCACCCTTCATGGTGACAAAATTTTCTTCATACTCTTGTATTGTCCTTTTCACATTTCCCTTCATTGTTTCTTGCCATTCTAACTGGCTGACTGTCATGTCTTTATCTGTCATAAACTTATCACTGTTAAGACCTTGCATCAGAACTTTTTCTTCCTTCATCAATATGTTCTTAACCTTCAATTTCCTCTTAAACTCATTACATTCATGCCCCATCATTGGGCTATGTAAGTCATCCTCTTGACTGTCCATGCTTTGCCTTCTATTTTCTTCCTCAAAGACTTCTGTCCTACTAACTTCAGAAACACAACTTAACTGTTCTTCACCTCCTCCTAACATCATGCTTTCACATTGGTTTACCTCAACCAATCTACTCTCCATCACTTGCCATACCCCTTGGGATTCTCTCTCATCTACCTTCACTTCACTATCCACCTTTGCCATTGTATTTACAATGTCCATACTCTCTGTATTTCCAGTATTAGACTGATGTTTGTCTGCAATCAACTTCACAGGACACCAAACTATCCCCATCATAATCTTCTCATCATATACAAGCCTTTCAAGACTTGTTCCTTTGTTTTCATCTTTGGTACCTTCATATTTTACCTTTACTTCAGTTTTTAAGACCCCTTTATCCATAGGTCTGTCAATCACATCTTCATATACCTGCTTCTTTTCACTTTCTTGCACATGTAGTGGATAACTCACCTCTTCCCTTGTGTTTTCATCATGCCCAAATGGCTTGTGTTCTTGCAACTCTTCTTCACTCTTCATAACCTTATCTCTTCTCCTAATGATCTCTGTCCCAAGAATCTTCTTTTCACAACACTCTGTCTCAGTCCCATATACCTTTGCATTCTTCATGGTGGCCTGCCCTAGAATGCTATCATTCCTATTTGAAAAAACTCTTACATGTTCCTTATCTTCAATACAACATTCATGCTTACCCTCCTCTTTCAAGGTCTTTTCATTTTTGTCCTTCACTTTCTTTGTTTCCCTTGTGGCTTCAAACTGTTCTGTTTTTCTCAATGCTTCCTCATGGCGTCTTTCTTTCTCCATTGCTTCTATGTTATGCCTTTTTGTCTCTTCCTTATACCCTTGTTCCTTTTGTTCCATCAACTCTCTTTTTCCACACATGCCTATTCTTCTTTGTGTCCCTTCATCCTGCAAACAATTCAAGATATACCTTTTCCCATTCTTTTCAATTTCATATACATTTAGTCTCCCATCATGTTTAGCAAATCTATCAAAATGCCAAACCCTTCCTAGTATCATATGAAAATATCTTATAGGCATTATATCACATAATACAACATCATTATAAGGACCAATCTAAAAATCTACAAAAGCTTGCTCTTGAACCACAACATACTAATTACTATTTACCCAATATGCCTTGTAAGGTGATTCATGTTTTAGCCTTGTCAAATGCAATTTTTCAACCATTTCCTCTAAGACAACATTATCTAATGAACCTGAATCAATCAGTACCTTACATATCTTACCTCTGCACTTGCATCTAGTCTGGAAGATAGCATGCCTCATTTTTTCTTCTTTCTAATCCAACCTTCTGATGGCCATGGTGTCTTGAATCTTCAAATGCTCTTCCTTCAAACTTCAAGAGATCTACTACCTCGCTCTGATACCATTTTGATGTAGACCCAAGGTGGAAATCAACTTGAAATGACAAATAACATATGGTCAACCCAAATTTCAAAGCAAATCAAAAGAACTTCACAAATTCACTTGTTAGATGCATTCTTTCCACAACACTACCAAACAGCTTCAAGGGACTTTTCACCCAACTTTCCCAAAAGACTTTCCAAATAAATAATGGATTTACACACCCATTAAGGACTTACACAACATACTTCAAGATCAGATATAGCTCCTTTGGACCAGTTTAGATTTCCAATACACTCACCATGGGAAAAAGAAGGAAAATAGGTCAATTTAACAAAGGAAGTACCCTTCAAACTTATCCAATCATCTTGAAACCTTGAGGAAGCAAATTAAATGGCTCAAAACCATAGAATCCATAATTTCTTTGCACCTATATGACCATAAACACTCCCAACTCAAAAAACCTCATTTTCTAATGCAAAAACAAGGGTTTTGCCAAAATCTTCATTCCCAGAATTGAATAAACAAATAAATGGTCCAAACACCTTCCATAGGGTCTGTGTTGACATTTTCAATGCTTACAATCTCAACTCCATTAATAATTCATTGAAAAGCACTTTGAAACCATCACTTTTTAAGGGAAAAATGCATTTTCAGCCCTAGGACATCACACATTCACCATAATAATGCCTTATTATAATATAAAATGCATTAATACATCTAATTTACATCATATTAGACTATTCCACTAAGTTACAGTGGCATACAATGGGTGGAATGGTCAAAAACTACATTTTAGACTTTCAAACCCTCTAATGGCTATGCAGAGGCAGTTTTAATAAAATGTCAATAAAACCCTCTAAACTCAAATAAAATTCACCAAACCACTTTCAAATGAAATCTGACACTCTCCTCTTTCCAACCATAATAGGGTTGATCCCGTACGGGTTGTACAAAGGTCATACCACACGTTTTAGCAGCAAATTTACACACAGAAATTTCTAGAAAGTAGCCTTTTTTTCATTAGAACTTAAAAAGAAAATGATTCAACAACCATGCCTCAATCATAAGAGGCTTATTTAACATCTAACCACCATTACAAACATCCTCCAACTAGAATTTTAATTATTTGGACATTGGAAACCAACTTTTTACCAATTAGACCCCTAATTGCCTAGTTTTGCACTTTTAACAATTTGTTGACAATAAGTACATTTTTATGCAAACTTTTGTATTTTTTGAACTAAATAACATCAAAGACCCTAATTACATCATTAAATGACCCAAATAGCCCCTATTTCCTAATGTCTTCCTTGATCTTTAATTTCAAAAATGTGTGTATTGGGTGCTCCTGCACCACACCCCAAGATCCTTATGACTTTGTTTTTCACAATCAGGCTAGTATTAAAAAAAAATATTTTTCTTTTTTGGTAGTTTATCATTGGTCTGATATTTTAGCATATTTATCCATAATAGCTTTCCATTGTTTAGCTTCAACTATAGATTCCTTCCCCATAATAATGGTATCAACAATAAATTGTTGATGTGAGGTAGGGGGTAAGGAAGAAGCAACACAAAAACCTTTCAAAATTTTATTATTAAGTTGTTTCTGTATGTTGCAGCCTAAAGCTTCAACCACAATAACAAACAAATATGGAGAAAAAGGGTCCCCCTGTCTCAAACCCCTACCTAGTGAGAAAAAACCATGAGGAATACCATTAACCAAGACCGAGTAATTTGGGATAGTGACACAAGTTTTTATCAAATTGAGGAATTTTCCAATGAAGCCAAATTTTTGCAGAACAACAAACAAAAAATTCTAGGAAACCCTATCATAGGCTTTGGAGATGTCTAATTTCAACACCATACTTGGTTTCTTACTGTAATCCATAGAGTGCAAGATCTCATGGGTGTAGATTGCAACATCCAATATTTGTCTTCCTTGAACAAAACCCTTCTAATTAATCACAATCAATTTTCCTAGAACCAGTTTCAACCTATTTACCATGATTTTAGAGAAAATATTATAGGTGGTGTTGCATAAGCTTATTGGTCTATAATCATTCATTGAAGCAGCCTCAATAGTTTTGGGAATTATGGCTAAAAAGTGGTATTCATTTGATTCAAGAGTCTTCCTGATATGAAAAAATCCTTAACCGCATTAAAGAGGTGTAGAGAGACAATATCCTAGTAGACTTGGAAGAAATTGGGAGGGAATCCATCTAGACCTGGTGCTTTAAAAGCTCCAAAAGAGAAAGCAACCTCCTTCACTTCTTTCATGGAAACCGTCTTCATTAGTTCTTTCAAGTCTTCCTCTATGATAACTTTGGGTATGACCTACAAAAACTCTTCTAATTCCAAATTATCGATCCTTGGGAGCTTAGGATAGTTTGAAAAGAAGGAAACAACCTCCTTTTCTATTTCTTCTTCACCATCAAGATGAATTCCATTAGAGGTGGCAAGAGATCTGATCTTATTTCTTCCCCTATGCTTCAAAGTAGATTGGTGAAAAAACTTAGTGTTTCTATCTCCTTCCCGTAGCCATTGAGTCCTAGATTTATGTTTCTAGAAAATTTCCTCCTTACTTATTTTGCGCCATTGGGCTCTCAGCTCCCTTTCTTTGATGTAGATCTCATCATCACAAATTCCTACTTCCATTTGGTCTTGGATTTCCTTAATTTTCAAATTCAAGTCTTTCTTAGTGGTAAAGATGTTCCCAAAAGTGTATTTGTTCCACCCCTTGACCTTTTCTTTAATTCTTTTTAATTTTTGCATAAGTCTAAACATAGGGGTACCTTCACAAGGTAAAGTCCGGGTGGAGGGACCACATAATTTCATATTTGATAGGATGGTCTTTTAATCACTTTGTCATCCCATTCTAGAAGTAGTGCACTATGGTCAGAACCTATTCTAGGAGAGGCTGAAAGGGAGAGATTTTGCATTATGTTGTAGTTAGAGGAGATAAAAAATCTATCCAGTTTGACTTGGATAAGTTGATTTCCCTGCCTTCTATTTGACCAAGTAAAGAGAGATCCTATTAGAAGGATGTCCATTAAACCAACTAAATCAAGAAAGCTTGAGAGGTCAATCATACTATTCAAGTAATTAGTTAAACCTCCCTTTTTTTTTTTTTTAATTTTTTCAGATGGGTACAATGGGGAGTTGAAATCTCCTCCAAGCATCCATAGTTCATCTTTGTTGTTTTCCATTACTCCTTCTGGCATATTCCAAAGCTCTAGCCTATCCAATCTTGAGTTGGGTCCATAGATATTGCCCATATTCCAATTGATGGAAGAATATCCATCCTCCATACTATCTAAGAGACTGTTCTTATTCTTGAATTTCAACTTGCCACCAAACCTTGAAGAGTTCTAGCAAGTAGCAATCCCTCCAGAGGCACCTTCCACATCACTGACTTCAAAACCAACTCTTGAACAAAGACACTTCAGGGTTTTCTCAAAACTTTCCTTTTTCATTTTTGTTTCCTGGATCAAAAGGATATCAGGTTTCACCTCAGCTAAGCAAGTCTTTAGCACAGGCTATTTATAGGGGAAATTTAGACCCCTAACATTCCAAGACATTATCCTCATAAGTTCAAAGAATAGGAGAGTAGTACTAGGTTGATACTACCCCAGGTAGGAGGCTGTACTCCCTTACTTCCCTTTTGATTTGTTCCCTACCAAGGAATCAAGGGTTTTCTGCTTTCCTGCTACCACATCTCTTGCTGTTTCTTTGATTCTTGTTTCCTTTGATTGGGGTTCACCTACTTTGTTATTTCCCCCTACATCTAGTTTTCTTTTTTCTTCGTGATTTGGTGTTTATCCACCCTTTTTCATCTTTTCTTTTTGATGTGTGTTCCTCCTCCAAGTTTGGTTCAGGGGGTTCATGGGTTGGAGTCAGTAAATTTTCCTTTTGGCTTATAATTTCTCTTTCGTCATGGAGCTCGTTTTATTGTTCTCCCTTAGAGTTTGGAGGTGAAGAAATCCCATTGTTTCCCAATCCTTTGTATGAATCCAACATTTTATCCAAGGAAGGCAAGGTGGATGGTTCCTTGGAAGCCTCTGAAAACAACCTTTCCATATTTTCTTTTGGAACATCCTTTTTTAGGGTTTGGTCTTCCTCATTATTTCCTTGATTAGGGTCCAAGGCTTTTTCTGTGAGTAATAATTCTTTGTTGGGTGTTGAGGTTTTAGATTCCTTTCATATGTTCATCAGGGTCATATTCTCCAAAGGAGCATTCATTTTTGTCTTGATTTGGTGTATCTTTGGTTCAAGAGGAGCTTTGTTGCAAGCATCCTATAAATTCCCAAATTTATTACACCCTTGACATAACACCGTGGCTCTCTCATATTCTAATGGCTTAACCCATTTCCCAAACTTAGATTTTAGAGTAATAAAAGTGGGTAGAAACGTGTTAGCCTCCACATTCACACATTCTTGCATAAACCAATCTATATTTAAGAAGAGTAAATTTTCCAATAGTGACCAAAGAACCAAAGGAGTCTGTGATCCCCTCAAAAACCTTCTGATGTCAGAACTCCAGTGGTAACCCAGGGAGCCTAACCTAGGTAGGGGAAACTTTCCCTAGATCTGCAGAGGCATCAAACCTTAGTTTCCACTTGCATAAAGACAAAATATTTTTAAAAATTCTATCAAAGGCCCATGGTCCCTCCGTGAGAACCTTTAGCATATCCTCAGGGATAAAAAAGGTAAACAAAAAAGGACCATTGGGCATGGAACTTATAGAAACAATGCCTTTGAGTTTCCAAGTGTCAGAGGCCCATTTCTGTACCTGGTCTATATTGGGTCATCTAGCAAAGAAATTCCCCACCAAAGACAACTTCAAACCCTCCAAAGTGTTGTTCAAGATTGCATTTGGGACGTCCACTTCATCCCCCGCAATAGTACAAAAGGTCAACACAAACTTTTGATGTGTCTTAGTCAAGATTTGATACCCTACAAGATTTTCCACATAGGAAGTCACTTTTTCAGCAGAGCACAAACTGTCCTTTCCCCCAAGAGAAAAAATAGGGTTGTTCAAACCCCCAGGCGATGTAATATATGAAGTGCCCGATGTGTTTTTAGTCCTCCCTATCAGAGAAACAATGCTATTCTGGGAAAGAGTAGGCTGCTTTGGTGGGGGAGCCCCAATGGGGCCTCCTCTAGGCTAATTCATTGAGCTACAGACAAGTAGAAATTCAAATTTTTAGAGTGCATGTAGAGTAGAGCACATGGTTTTCTTTATTAATTTCAAACAATGTTAAAACACCAACAAGATTGTAAATTTTCTATTGACAACAATCACCAGGGTTACAAGAAATCAAAACAAAATTGAATTACAATCATGGCAGCCCCAAGACTGATATAAAACATCTAAAATCAAACTTTCAAATCTGAGACACTCAACAAAATCATTCACATATATGGCCTCTTCAAATTTTTAACTTCTTGAAGCATCAATTTTTCTTCTTTCTACAATTTTCTTTGGAAAATAAAAATAAAATGAACATGTAACCCTTGAAACATTATTTGTTGTTGTAGATATCTCCTCAAACCTAAAATAAACCTGCAATAACAATTTCCAACACCCTCCTAGGAAAATAACCACGCTTGCAACAACAACCTTCCAAATCTAGCCAAAAATGGCTATCAAAACCAAGTCCAAATTTCTTGTAATCTTCAAAAACAAGCTCTTGAAACTTCTCCAACAAAAATCCATGACCAAGTTGAAAAAAAACCTCCCCAAAAATCCAACCCAAAAACTTTCCATAATATATTAAATGCTTTCATAAATCCACTCCCACCAAAATTTCCAAAATGAGAGTCAATTCCTAAATTTTAGGTAGTTTCCAATGTAACTCCTATCAACTCACCTTGGGTGCCCACATTTTCATGAATGAATTAATTAAATTTATAAATGCATCATTCAAAATTATAACTCCCTTCAAATCTCACACCCAAGTCAAATTTTTAAAATTGACAATTTCTCAAAGTTCCCTCCTAAATTTTCTCCACTCCCAGAATTTGCAATAAAATAATAAAACAATAAAATTTAATATTTATTTTATGCTAACCTTTCAAATTACCATATTAAATAAATCACCCACTAAACCTTAGGAAAATATAAAATTAAAATGAATTCCTTTGGTTGATGCAAGATTGCTCTCACAACCCAAGATACTCCTGCATCAATTTATAATAAATCTATCTTCCATCAAGATGGGTACTAGTACTAAAAGATAAAATAATGTTGTGTTAGCTTCATATTTGTGTGAAAGTGCATCAACCATTTTTTTCCCAAAAACTTATGTCTAATATTTTAGTATCATTTTTTATTTGTTCAACCAAATTTAAAACAAATTACATTTTATATTCTAGAATTTATTCTATATACACTTTTTTGATTATTATAAAAAAAAAAGAGTAGACTCAATTTATTGTTTTCCAAGCTACGCCCATTTTGAAAATTAGTAAAAAATCATATATTCACTAAAAATTTAGCTAAAAAATTAGTCATACACTAAACTATGTTAGCTAATTTTCCACTAAAGTGATTTGTGAAATAATTAAAAGAACTAACATTTTATGGGGAACACATTAGATGCCATATTATATGTTTTAGTAAAAATAGGAGCACTTTGTATGACCCCCTACTTGACACTCTTAATATCCACCGCTTTTAAAAAATAGTAGTTGAGAAAGTAGATTTATAGAACTATGATTCTTGTTCTTGTGTTATATTCAAATTTTGAGCATGACTATCTTCAATTTATCATCCAAGATGAAATTTTACCAATTTTAGGAAAATGATGGCTAGTTAAGACCCCCTTTTGGTTCCCCACTTTGATGCACATACCCTAATATCTCATCAAGTGTTGAAAAACATACAAAATTTTGATAGATTTAGGTTTAGGTAACTCTTTAATCACTTTAATCTTAACGCAAAATTTTATTTTATTCTCTCACCTTTGTTTCTCAAAGAACACCTTTTCTACAAAAAATATTTCTAATTATGATGATGTATTTTGATTTATAATCTTCTTCCCATGAGGTAATAACACTTGTAATTAATAACATAGAGGATAGCCATAATATATCTTTCATATGTGGATTTAGTTAAATTATGCCCTATCAATTAATTTTTGGTGAGGACTAGAGTTAAATTTAAAATAACATCCATACTTGTGCTAGAGGCATCACATTCTAGAAAAAATGATTTGTAAAACTATGGCATGGCCAAAACTAGATTGGAGAACATGGTAGATTTGCATGTAATTATGATCAATCAAGGTGAAAATCATAAAAATGTACCTAAGATATGGAGTTCAAGTCTCATTATAAATTGAATTGACACCTTATTCAAGCTAAGAAATTAAAAAAGAGATGACACAAAACCAAAGTTATCTCACCCATATCTCCTTGTTGCACAGACAAGATGGTTGTGATCCAATATATTTTTTCTTGAGAGATGATATGTGGTTTCTTAAATTGATATCATAAATTTTCACCTATGGATTGTGTAAATATAGACTACAAGATGAGCTATTTATAGATTTTGGGATGAATAATCAATGACTTGGATTAGATTTCAAAATCAAAGGTTTGAATTGAATGAGAGATTTGAAATGAAAGGCCACAAAATGACACCTCATAATGAGTGCACAATATGATCCCCATGAATCAAGGATATTTTATGGATGAGATCTTCTTGAAAAAGGATGGAGGGATTAGATAAAAAGGGACCCTTTTGGAAAACCAAAAAGTTGTTTTTCAATTTATGTTAAGGGTGAGGATTTTATTTTAAAAATAGATGAATGACATTGAATGAGAAGAATTTGAAGAAAAAGGAAGTGTGAGACAAATATACATACAATGCCCTTTTGAGGAAACACATGCATTCTATGAAATTGGGCAAGATTTACCTTGATTAATCATGCTTTGACTTGTGCAAATGATTATATAGCTTATATAATTAATTTTAGTGTACCAATTATGTAGGAGGAAAAGGTGAATTAAATAAATATAATTAATTTATTTAAGGTTGAACCATAGGAAAATAACTGATTAATTGAATAAAGAGTCTTGATTTATTTAATTAATGCCATAATAGTGATAATATGAATTAATTAAATAATTAAAATTATTTAATTAATATTAATTTTTTTTGAGATAATTAATTAAATAAATATATTTATATAATTAATTTAAGAGTTTTGATGTGTAGTGGATTGATGATAGATGAATTATCAAGAGACAATTTTGGGTGTATGTATTTTTCCCCTCTTTAAGATAACATTATGACTAAGGAAAAGTAATGCCATTTCAAATAAAAAC
The DNA here is from genome assembly GCA_007258455.2 of Sequoia sempervirens. Classification (NCBI taxonomy): domain Eukaryota; kingdom Viridiplantae; phylum Streptophyta; class Pinopsida; order Cupressales; family Cupressaceae; genus Sequoia; species Sequoia sempervirens. The sequence goes on along the minus strand of VDFB02268927.1, from coordinate 49,378 downwards.
ACGTATAACACTTTTGGGATGAAAAGGGAAACACTATGCCCTAGTCTATAAAAAATATTAAAATTAAGATAGATGGATGATTCTCCCTTGAAATTTGAGTTAGGAAAAAATTATGTAATTGGACTCTTGAAAGAAGAAATGGGGAGAAAATATCATCAATAAAGGTGTAAATAATAAAATAATGAATTAAGCTATAGAATTCACTTTATTATATATCTTTAGTCCCTGTTTACGGTAATCAATGAAAGGAAATTCCATCCATAACTTGTTACACAACACAAGATGTGTGACTAAGGACACCATGAATCAGATCAAGATAACCTACAAGAGGAATACTATTGATCAGGATTCCACCTTTGACCACACTGAAAGCCCACAGCCACAAATGAGTCTGACCCTCTTAAAGACTAAAACTAATTTGATTTCTATGTGAAAAGGTGGAGGATTTTATTAAAATGTATGTATGGGACCGAATACATTTATGGGGAAATGTAAATACAGGATATACAATACTAAATGTTTACTCAGAAATTGGATAGAAGATTTACCTTAAAATAATCTTGACAAATTAACCACAATAATTAATGATATGAGAAAAAATATGAATTAAATAAATAAAATTTATTTATTGAATTTTCTTGGGAGTCTATATGAAGGCTCAAAATAAAAAAAATGATTTTTTATTTAAGGTTGGAAATTATAAAAGGGGTTGATTAGTTGAATAAATAGTCCTAACTCTTAAGCTAATGCTAGAATAATGATTAGATGAATTAATTAATTAGTTAAAATTATTTAATTAATATTATACAATGAATTAAATAAATTTAATTTATTTACTTAATTTAGGAATATTGATGTGCAATAGATTGATGACAAAAAAATTGTCAAGAAATGATTTTGGGTGTCTATAGTAATGAATGCAAAACCTACATCTTTAGTCCAAATAGAGGAATCGTGTTTTGTAATTTTTCAAAAGGACTAAAATTATATAATAATTATAAACATGCATGCACTAATACCTAATAAAGAATATAAAACTATAAAATTTTTATGATTTGGATTTAGGAAACTCTTGCATCATCTCAATCTTCTTAGGATAAAATTTCACCCCTTGTAATGAAATAATGTGACTAAGATATTCAACCACAGTCCGTTATACTGGAGCACCGCATGAACCAGATGAGTACAAGATCCAAGGGAGGTGGTTAAGCCATGTCACGAACCCAAGTACCAACAAGGAAGACCAAGGGGGTTCAAAATTGTGACCTCAACTCTGATACCACCATTACATTGGTGGTTACACCAGTGCTGAACCTCACAATCACAGATTACAAGATCCAATGAAATAAACTGCTTAAAGGAAGACCAAGGGAAACACCATCTTGCAACAAATACATTTAGAGAACTTGGTGAAAAAATAATTGTCTTATAGAATTTTTAGGGAAATATCCACATGCTTAAGATGGTCCACCCAACTATAAATATAAATGAGAATACCATAAAAATACCAAGATGGTTTTGGAATGATAACCATGAAATAATTTATTATTTAGATTCTAAAGATATATGAATTAAATTAGCCAAGATGAATGACATGACCAAAAATTCATATCACACATCCTAAAAGTTACTTTAGAAATTTCCCCCTCCTTACCTTGAATTTGATGATAAATAGAGTGAATATATATAATGGTAAAAAAATTGGACCATATAGTTCATCCAAAAAATAATTAGTGATCATAATAGGGAACTTATCCATGATTTCTAATTTCTTTAAATCCTTAAAATTAAGACACATTTTTAAAAACCATATATTTTAGAGACCATTAGGACATGGGAAGAATAAAGACTAGTACTTGGGTTTGATGAAACCTACCTCTAGTAGCTCCTTACTATCTTTTCAAGTTCATTCTTTTGCTAAAAGGGATAGTGATAGGATCAAATACTTGGACTTGTTGACTATTTCAAATGAGAAAAAAAATGTCATGAGCCCTTCAAAAAGGTAACCCTTTGGGTTCATCAAACACTAGATGATATGTGCAAGATTCTTTACAATTTTGGAGAAGTTAGTGAATGGGTTTGAGCTTTAATAGAGTTAAATTGAGCAATAATAGTAAAATATATTCCTTCTAAAAAAAACATTTTCATATAGTGAGCATTGACCATATGAACATCATCTCATTTTAGCCCTTGTGAAGTATGTTCCTTTCCTTGTTCATTAAATTTAGCCATAATTTGTAAGTCAAAATTGAGTGGCCTAATGATTGTAGTTGGTGTATATTTAACACCACATCTACACCTCCCAAATAAAGATAATGCATATAAGAGGTCAATTGATATTTCTCCATAGTGATTTTTTTATCATGACACTAGTCCCCACAAGGCATGGTAATTCTAATGGCCACCATATTTATAAATTATTACAAGCATAAGAATAAAACAAAGATAATTTGTGTGTTTATTGTTGCCGAAGTTTTGGATATTTCCCCTGATAATTGATAGAACCCTTTGATAACCATCATTTTTTACTTTATGTTTTTTAACTTTTCTTCATCTACCTCTTTATAATATTTATTATTGTTAGTAGAAACCATAGTATAATCAATGAAATATAGTAAAAAGTTGTCCATGAAATTTATGTTCATTCTCTAAATTTTGATCATAATTGAAGAATATCTTCTTACCCATTTTTAAAATCTAACTTCTCTCTAAATAATATATAAATGTATTAAATGCCTTGTTACTTGAATTAAATGTATCCTTCTCAAGCTTAAATATTGAAGAAGAGGAATCAAATGATTTTCTATTGGCTAAAAGTTATCCTTTACTAAGAAATTCTAATCCAAGGGCATTCTTATATGTAGCTAGATTAAATTTTTTAACTTTATCTTGAATCTTTTCCTTAAGACCACTAACAAGTTATTTTGATTTTTTTTAATTAAGGTTAGAATTTTTTGATTATCTAGTTTCTCAAACTTACTTTGATATTATTAGATCGAATGCATCTAGAGAAACTTAATTAAAAAACTCATAAAATATCTATAGGAGTTTGGATAAAAGGATGTGGGGAATTTCATATGAAATAATTCCCATTTGATTTGATTTTAATTTTTCTAATGATTCATCCCATTGTATAACTTCACTCTCCAAGTAAAATAAGGAAATAATATACTTTTAAATTGTGGGAATTTGGTGAACTATAAATAATTCTATGCTCTATGCAACCAACTATTTAGATATTTATAATCAAAAATTGGAATTGCTATTTTAAATATTCAGAGTCCTACCCATATTTTGAGGGTTAGAAAGTTCTTAGTTGGAGAAGGTTGACCAATATCATGTTTCATATATTCAAGCCTCTCTATGTTATAATTATACATGACAAAAAGGCCTCTCATCTTAACACTGAGTTCTTCTATAATATTAAGCTAATCTATCCTAGAAAGGCATGAATCCTAGTAATATTATAATTCTTATGTTGTAGCTTTGATGGGTGATAAATAAAGTGTTGGAAGTTTTTATTGTCATTGATGTCAAGAAATCTTTGTTGTTAATTTGATGTCAAGCTATGGAAATTCTTTGATTGATTACATTATGTTGTCATTAGTAGTATTGCTAATGTCAACCTCTAGTGTTGCTTTGATGAGCATATGTTTGTGGATGTTCAAAATCTTGTGTGGTTGAGATGCTGAGAAAGTGTTGTAGATGTTGAGATGGTTTTTGTGGTGCTTGGTTTCCAAGTGCTTTTGAGAAAATTTGAATAAAAGAGGATATAGTGTGGTAAAGAGTGTTCAATATGGCAGAGTGGTGTTCCATGTTTTTCTCTGCATTTCTTAATGGTTGAAGATCTGATTGTGTGGTTTAGATACGTTGATCAGAGGTGTTCAAAGGTGTTATATCTAGAGTTTCATGTTCTATATCATTCAACAGAAGAAGTTATGTTCACCAGTGTGCGAACTGTGTTGTAGTGCTGTCTGGAAGAAATGGTTTTGCTCCACATTTCTCCACATTATGGTTTCTAGTTTTGTGGATCTAGAAGTGTGATTATATATATATATTTTGATACGTAAGATTTTTTTATTAACTTAGAAAGAAAAGCATACAATCATCTACTAAGCAGGAGATAAGAAACACTTCAACAACACCCTAAGATGACCACTCCAAACCACATCAATCCCTCCATCAAGACTTTTATGATAAACTTAGAGCGCCCAACCATTGTCACCCACATACGACACCAAAAGATGAGCTATGACCACCAAATTACCACCACCATTATCAAAGTAACAAACAACAAGAATGTGTTATTACTTTGTACATACTGTCACCTCCACTCTTTAATAAAGTCTACACTCACCTAACAATGCTATCATCACATGAACAAGGCATCATTACCAAGTAAGCAAGTTTTCCTTGCAAAAAAAATTCCATCCTTCATACCATTCTTCGTATATGAAGCCTTCATTAACAATGGCTTAAACTAACAACCTTTAATACATTTACTCGGCTTAAAGGACCTCTCCACCCTTTCACCCAATGACGCCTTCAACTTCCACCTCAACAATAAGCACCCTTACATGGATGTCACTCATCATGATTCATCAGAAGCCCTCCACTAGCTTGGAGGGCCAACCTCCCATCCACCCACTAACTTTACACCTAGAATTTCCAATCACTTTTCTATTAGGACCAACCGCACCCATATTAGATAAGAGATCAACATTAGCATTCCCTTCCCTCAGAGTATGATTGATCATTACTTTTTTAAAACCTTCCATTAGACCCAGAGCTACCTTTAGCTTCTCTATGAGCTTCCAATTCAAAATTTGTTTTGTCCTCAAAGTATTGATAACTAAAGTGGAGTCACCCTCAATTACCACCTTACTTACTTTGAATTCTTTGCATAAATTCAATCCAAGTAAAGCTTGAAATTCAACTACATTATTTGTCCCCTTAGGAAGAGAGGCTTCTAATGAACCCAAGATGGTCCCATTCCTATCCCTCACAATACATCCTACACCAAAAGGACCAGAATTTCCCTTTGAAGCTCCATCAAAGTTCAGTTTCACATAGCCTAGATACAGAGGGAACCAGGCCACCTTACTGCACTCTTCTGCCATCACTACACCCCCCAAGCCCACATAAGCAAGAGCCTTAAGACCAAACTAGTTCTTCAGCATCAGAGAATCCTAGAACAAGAAGTTCTGCCCTTTAGCATTCATCTCTTCCATCCTTGCATTGAAACATTCCACTATACAAGCCTTTATTTTACTTTGCAATCTAGGAATTGATATTTCCTCATCCTGAAAAAATCCTCCTAGTCCTCTCCTTCTAGACTTCCCATAAGATGATCAAAGGACTCATCAACCATAGGTCTCCTAACAAAGATTGCTTTAAGGGGGATGGCCAACAATTTAGCAATGCTAACAATTTGTTGGGGAATGTTGTTTTCCACTGCAGTTTCAAACACAACCACTCCCAAATAACCTACGAAAACTGGTAATTTAAAAATAAATGATCCATCCTTTCCTCCGCACCTTTACACAAAGGGCACCTAGATGGACCATGGAAACCTCACTTTGCAAACCTGTCCCCAGTCAACACCCTATCCTAAGCTATTACTGAGGTGAATATACCAACCTTGGGAAGGAAAGCCTTATTCTAACACAATTGAGTTGATAAACTTGGCTCAACAACACCTGAAGAAGCAAGAATAGCATAACCTAATTTTGTAGAATATTCCCCCTTTGCTGAAGCATTCCACTGAATGCTATCCCTGCCTTGTCTCCCCAACATGCGTCTACCCTTCAGAACATTCTCAAAGGCTTCGAAATCTTGAACTTCTAGCCCCAACTGTCTAGGAGACTTCCATTGATAACAAACATTCTTAAGACAAGAGGGATCTTTGAAGAAATCCATTACCCTATCACCCCAAACCTATTTAGTTTTTTCCATAACACAAGCAAGAGTAGGATCCTCTACTAGGATGGGTAAGCTTTCCCATGAATCCTCCTAGAGAAGAACTTCCCTACCATCTTTAACCTCCCAGGTTAAGTAATCCAAAATGAGATCTCTTGAAATTTTAATGAAATTCCAAATGCGAGAACCACTAGCAAGAGATCTAGCCTTCAGAAAGCAGTTATCTTCATTGTCCAAGTATTTTTCCCTCACAATTTTAACCCACTTTAATTTTGGATGAGTGTGAATAGACCAAGCCAATTTTTCCCCAAGGGCCTTATTTTGCAGAAGTAGATTTTTCATCCCCACTCCATCTTCTTCCCTTCTTTCACACACTTTCTGCCACTTAATTAATGGAAACTTCTTCTGATCTACATCCCCTTTCTAGAAGAAATCCTTCATTGATCTATTTAGGGATTTTCTTGCACCCACCAACAATGGAAAACAAGAAATCATATATATGGGAAGAGCAGGAATGGGAGATTTTATCATTGTTAGTCTTCCAGCCCAAGATAGCCAATGACTCTTCCATGAAGAAAGTTTTTATTTTACCTTTTTTGAAAAATAATTCCAAGTACCTCCATGTTGAATACCTTTAGCTAACATAAGTCTCAAATATTTGCATGGTAGCTACCCCTTTTTGAAACCAAGACACCTTAAAATCCGAACTTCCATAGTGCTGCTCGTGTTGAAGAAGAAAGCTTCTGACTTAACTAGATTCAACACCTGCCTTGAAGACAAAGTGTAATTGTCCAAAATTCCCTTTAACCTTCGAGCTTCTCTAAGTGAGGCAACCCAAAACAACATAGTATCATTTGAAATTTTTTGATGAGTGATAGAAGGAAGACTACTTGTGACCTAAAGGCCTTCCACCCAACCATTACATCTTGCCTTATCTAACCAATGACCCAGAGCTTCAGCCATGATTATAAACAAGAAAGGAGAAAGTGGATCTCCCTACCTTAGGCCCCTTGATGTAGTGAAAAAACCTTTAGGAGAACCATTCACTAAGAATGAGTATCGCAGGCTAGCCACCCAGCCAAAAAGCCAGTCAAGCCATTCTTTTTGAAACCTAAAAGCCTCTAAAACTTTGAACAAAAATTTCCAATTCACCTTATCATACACTTTTTTTATATCCAATTTTAATAACATTGTTGGTTTCTTTATCTTCTAAACTGAATGGATAACTACTTGAGCAATAATTACACCATCAAGGATCGACCTCCTAGGTACAAACCATATTTTCTCTTCAGAGATGATAGATGGCATAATTTTCTTAAGGTGGTTGGCCACATCCTTAGCAAGAATCTTGTATAATGTGTTGAAAAGGAGATGGATGAAATTCATCCCATGACTCTAGATTCTCTTTCTTTGGAATGAGTGCAATGAAAGAGTTATTTACCTCCCTAAGGATTTTCCCTAAGCTTCTTGATTCCTCTATTACCTTAGTTATTTTTGAACCCACAAAATCCCAGCACTTCTGGAAAAAGAAATTCGGGAAGCCATCTAGCCTGGGCACCTTCTCAAGATGTAAACCAAAAACTATAGCTTTTATTTCTTCTTCTAAGAATTTGGAATTTAAGCTTCCATTTGAGAATCAAATACTAGAGTAGGAATGTTAGCTAAAATATTGTGTTGTGCCCCCAGATTGGTGCCTTCCCATTCATTAAGAAGATTTCCAAAGTACTCAACTACTGAATCTTTAATCTCATGAGGATCCTCCAGCAAATGACCATCAACTGATTTAATACTTTCAATCCTATTGATTTCTTTGCAAACCTTTGTTGAATTGTGAAAAAACTTAGTGTTCCTATCTCCTGCCTTGAGCCAGATCTCCCTTGATTTTTGTCTCTAGAGTAGTTCCTCCTTAGCCAAAAGATCATTCAATTTCATAGTCAAAACCTTCTCTAGTTCAAACCTTTCATTTTCCATCCCTTGACTGATAACAACCTCAGCTAGAGCTTCCATTTCACCCTCAATCTTGATCCTCTCCTCAAAAATATTTTTGAAGCAGTTCTTATTCCACTGTCTTATTTGTTGCTTGACGTGTTTCAACTTTGAAACTATATTGAACATCTTAGATCCACCTAGATTACATTCCAACAACCATTTTTTAATCAAACCCAAAATATTATAGTCCTTAAACCACATCATTTCAAACTTGAATGAGCAACAAAAAGGTCCCTTCTCGTCTTCTATTTTCAATTGAACTAGAAAATGATCAGAACCCACCCCCACATTGATTCTGCTATCCATGTTGAAAGGGAAAGTTCCCAAATTCCCTTTGAAAAAGAACCTATCAAGATTTTCTACAATGCCACAAAATCCTTTCCTTCTGTTTTTCCATGTGTAGCTACCATTCCCAGTTTGCAACTCTACTGAAAAATTTCTCTCCACAAAGTGTTGAAAATATATTTGGGATTGAAGGACTCTTCCCACCCAACCTCTTTTATCTACATACCTTAGAATAGCATTGAAATATCCCCCTAGGAAACAAAATTCCAATCCTGGGTGACTGAGGATTTGATCTAACTCTTTCCACACTTTCCTTTTTTTCATACATGAAATTGGACCATAAACATTAATAGAAAAAAGTGAATATTTGAAATTAAACTTCTTACCCGGCAAGCCAACCAATTCCGATTAGAGTCGACTTCTTCCACTAGTACCATTTGTGGCTTCCAAATTATTACCAGACCACTAGATGCACCTCCAACTCCAACCCCTAACCGTTTCCAACTTCAAATTTTTGCTAAACTTGATCAAATCTTGATCCCCAAGTTTTGTTTCTTGAAGAAGAGCTATTTCCACTTGACAAGCTTCAATATGGTGCCTAATTAAGCTCCATTTGTTAGGGGTGTTGAGGCCCCTAACATTCCAAGTAAGAATCCTCATTTCTATTTGGGAAGAGTCTCGCTCTTCCCTACTTTCATCATGGAGTCAATTTTATTTTGACCATTTGATTCACCACCCCATTTGAAGTTCTCTTGATTTGATATTCTACCGTGTTTCTTGTTCTCACCATAGTCTAGGGTAGTTTTAAATAGATGCTTCTGATAAATACCTAGCTTGACCCAAGCTAATTCAAGACCTAGGATTGATTTCCTTTTCTTCCTTGATTGGGAATAATTACCTTCTGTGTCGTTAACCACATCTTCAAGCTCTTGACCATTGTGAATGTCTTCTAGAAAATCCCCATCTTCTAAATCCCAAGAATTATTCTTAGCCACTTCAGCTAATTCTACCAGCTCTTTGCCAACCTCAATCAAAGAGTTCAACTCCACATTTTGGAAATCTTCCCCAAAAATTTCCAAGACCTCTGAAATCTTGTCATCCAAAGTTGTATTCTTCTTAGTTTCCTGCTCTGACACATCTTCTAACATTGGGTCAGCAATAGGGAGATTGTTTACTTGAATCGTTGACTCTAGTAGGGGGACTGGTGGATCCCAACCACAACTGTGTTTCGACAAGAGAGGGATTTTTATCACCACCATCCCTACCCCTCTAACATCCTCTATTTCCTTTGTCTTGGACAAAGCTTGATCTTAAATCACCTTCTCTTGATGTGACAATGATGCCCCCTCCTCTCTAGCTTTACCAACTTTTTAAATCACCTTCTCTTGATGTGACAATGATGCCCCCTCCTCTCTAGCTTTACAACCCAAGGTATGCACTAAACAATTTCTAGTGATAGAGCCTACCCTAAGCTTCTAAACCCAACTTTCGTAATAAGAAATTAATTCAATTTCATCCCAAATGTGCCACATCAGGTTGTTCTCTATACATATCCTCACATAGGTAGAAGCCTCCTTCCCATATTTTCACCCTTCAACACAAAAAAAGGTTACCAAATAGTTCTCGATCTCTTCTAAAATACTTGGCTCCCAATATTCTGAAGGAAGATTTGGGAGTCTATACCAATCTTGCACTGTCTCCATTTCATGGTTTGAGGGATTAAAACCCACTTCCCAATGACGGAGGTAGAAACCACAACCATTGAGCACCCAAACACCTTCAACAATTTCATCCCTCAACACTTTAGTCAGACACACAACCAGAAAAAAACCCATTTTGATGGGTTTTAAACTGAAGGTTCAGGCCCCAACGCTCCTTCCACCATTTAACAAAGAAATCCTAGTTTAGAGAGGTGCCATACCATTTTGCAACTAGCACTAAAATTTCCAAGCATAGAACCTCCGCTTGAAGCTTGACTAAGTTGTCCACCAAAGAATCCCAACCTCTCGGAATTGCTCTACCACCCAATGATGTTGCAACTTGTGTTTTCCCTAACTCAGCTTCTTCCCTCGCCTCCTCCCATTTTGTGTGTGGCTGTTTCAACTACCAAACGACCTTGGTATTATTTGGTATTCGATTAGGGTTTTGACCCCAACCATCCTAGTCCTCCAGCCTTGCAAAACCACCATTACCTCTATGACCTCTGTCTTGTTGTCTCGGCCTTTGAAACTCTTCATTTCTATATGCACATCTACCATGATGGCCCATGAAACTGAACACTCCCAATTGCTGCCCACAAACAACAAAATCCCTTCCCTGCTCTCCAGGGAAAGGACAGTTTTTAATGTGTGGCCTTTCCCATCTATTTGATTGCCATATTCCTGCAATATTCACTTGTCGACGCTCCTTACTTCCATCCTGCCCATGCTCTAACCTACACCCTACATCTGACCATTGCAGACCTCCAAATCCACATACCATATTTTTTGAAGTGTGATTATATTATTAATATCTATCTTTAGTCTGATTTTTTTGAGTTTTGGTGTTCTGCAAGGTTGGATTTATGTGTTACAGTGTGTGGAAGGTTAACTGGGTGTACAAAATGAGTATGTTCTTTAGGTGTATGTTGTTGCAAAGGATTTTTTGGGTTTTAGGGTGTTGATGGAATATTCCAAATTGTGTTTAAGTGTTGTTTCTAGTCTGCAAGCCATCTTTAGATTTGGTGAAGCATGTACTTAAATGTTTAATGGTGTTAACATAGGTTTGGTTGACCTTGGGTGTTTACACTTATTGTGGATATGCTTCAGTGATTGTGGAAGCATGAAGAGGTGTGTATATGTGGATTTAGGTTTGAGTTAAGGTGTGATGTGGTTCAACTTCATTACTCTCCACCACATGAATGTTTTGGTGCCAACCTAATTTGAATTTGCATGTTTGAGGTGCATAGCTAACCTTGTAGATTATTTTCAAGGTTGAGGATGCTATATATATATATTCATTGAAGTTGATCAAGGATGTGACAATGAAGTGTGTGGTGTGTGAATTGTGATGTGAAGTGCGAAAGTGTGAAGTGTAGTGTGATATTTAATGACTAAGTCTACTGGAAGCAATGAGAAAAAGGTGTCTACATTCTACAGAGAGAGTTCAAATGTTCTAGTGAAGTAGTGGTGAAAATTTTCTATTGCTCTAAGATGGATTTCTCATTATAACAATCTTCTATCTTCTTCTTTCTAATATGAAAATGAGACATTGGTAGTGATCCCTTCTTTATTTTGGGTAGTGAGACCTTGGGTAGTGAGCCTATTGTATTTGGTGTTGCAATTACTTTATATTGTGAGCTAATCCTCATCGTGGTTTTTCCCTTCTTTGGTTTTCCATGTAAATCTGTTGTTCTCATGTGTATGAATGTGTTTGCATTACTGTTTCTCATGTTTACATTCTACTAATACATGATGAGGGTTTAATGGTTGTTAAGGGTTTAAGGATTAATGTAGATCTAAATGTTAATGAGGGTTTTGATGTTTTAATGTACAACTAATTCACCCCCTTCTTAGTTTTTTGTGCATTCAACAATTGGTATAAGAGAAAGGTTCCTTGGAAGAAAGCTTAATATCTTGAGGTAGATATGAGATGGAGCACAAGAAGGAGGCTCCTCTATTTGATAGATCTGATTATGTATTCTAGAAGACCAAGATAGAAGGTTTCCTTGTTTCTCTAGGGTTTGGAGTTTGGAAGTCTATTGAAACTAGACATAAAATTCTTGCAAATGGTCTGAGTACTGATGACGAGATCAAGCTATATGAGAACAATGTCAAAGCAAGGTATGCTCTTTTGAGTGGTCTTTCTAGTAAAAACTTGTAAATTTTACGAGCTATAAATCTGCTAGTGAGATCTGGAAGAAGTTAGAAAGTGTCTATGAAGGAGATGATAAGGTCAAGCAAGAAAAGATGCAAAATTTGAAGACTAAATTTGAAACCCTAAGGATGATAGAAGGTGAAGATATTATAGGCTACATGAATAGAGTGGATGAAGTTTTCAATTCTATCAGAGGCCTTGGTGGAAAACTTGAAGAAGATGAGGTGGTAAAGAAGGTATATAGAACTCTTCGTAAATCCTATAGTCATAAGGTTTCTGCTATTGAAAAAGCTCAAAATTTAGATCATTATTCTAGAGATCAGTTGTTTGGTGCTTTAATAACTTTTGAATTGAGAGAGTTTGGTCCAAGTGATTCAAGAAAAGAGATTGCTTTTAAAGTTGGAAAAGTAGAGAAGAATGAGGAATATGATCGATATGAGTTTTATGAGTTAGAAGAAAACTTTGTGAGGAGATTGGAAAAGAGCACTAGAAAATATAGAGGAAAGTTACCTTTCAAATGTTTCAATTGTGGAAAGATAGGTCATTATGCTTCAAGATGTCCAATCAAAGATTCAAATGATAGGCTTAAGGAGAATAAAGGTAAATCAATTAAGAGAAGTTACTATGTTAAAGAATATTCTACTATATTGGATGATGAATTTTATTACTCAGATGATGAAAATGATGAATGCTTGTTCATGGATCTAAATGTTGGAACTAATTTTTCTAACTCTGAGAGATGTATGAAGGAGGTTTATCTAGAAGCAGGTCATAATGGAACTATGGTGACTACTTTTCATGATAGAGAAGATAAAACATATTGGATTGTTGATGGCATATGCTCAAATTACATGATAGGTGATAAGAGTAAGTTTTTAAACTTAAATTTTTTGAAGGTGGTCTTGTTAAGTTTGGGGATGATACATCTACTAAGATATGTAGAAAAGGTTCAATCAGTTTTTATGGAAAGAATAATAAAAATGATGTTCTTCATGTTAAGGGGCTCTGACATAATCTTCTAAGTGTAGGAAAAATGTGTAGCAAAGGATATAATCTTATATTTCAGGATGGTAGTTGTGAGATCAAGAAATGCTCCAAACATCTAGTTGTTGTAGGAAGAAGGACAGATGGAAATTTTTATCATATTAAGGTTGCTAATGGTATGTGCTTTATGAATCAAATAAATGAAAGTTGGATATGGAATAGAAGAACATATCACATCAATTTTGATAGCCTAGTTAGAATCTTCTTTGATCAAGCTATGAAATATCTACCAAAGATTACAAAGACTATAAATGTAATTTGTAAGGAATGTTAGGTTGGGAAGAAAATAAGAAAAAGGTTCAATGTCAAAGATTATTCTACCATAGGAACTTTGGAGTTGGTGCATACAAAACCTATGAGGACCTACAAAAACAAATTTTTCAAGGTGACATGTATTTCATGTTGTTGATTGATGATTACTCTAGAATGACTTAGGTAACTTTTCTCAAAGAAAATTTAGAAGCTCTAGATAATTTTAAGGCATTTAAAGCTATGGTTGAGAATGAAATGGATATGAAAATAAAGTATTTAAGATTTGATAGAGGTGGAGAGCTCACCTCCAATGAGTTTAATAGTTTTTGTGAAGAGCATAAAATAAAGAGACATTTGTTAGCTCCTAGGATTCCTCAACATAATGGAGTGGTGGAAAGGATGGATATGACTATTTAGGAAACAACAAGGTCAATGATGAAGGAAGAAAATATACTAGATTTATATTGGAGAGAATCAATTAATACTATATTCTACACACTTAATAGAGCACAAGAAAGGACAAATAGTTTAAAGACTCTCTATGAGTTGTGGTATTGAAGAACTCCTATTGTCAAATATTTTAGAGTTCTTGGAAGCAAGTGCTATATCAAAAGAGATGAAGATAACTTAGGAAATTTTGATGCAAAATTTGATGAAGGAATCTTCCTTGGATACTCTACAAATAGCAAGGCTTACCGGTGCTACAACAAGAGGTAAAAAGGATTGTTGAAAGTGTATGTGTCAAAGTAGATGAAGAATTACATAAAATTTCAATGTTGATAGATGAATATGAATCAGATGAATCCTCTTACAAAGAAGAAGAAAAAGATGAAGGTAAGGAAAATGAAGTGTAGGCTGAAGAGGAGGAAGCTCTGGAAAGGATACCTAAGACCCCTAAGTATGTGTAGAAGAATCATTATGAAGATTAGGTTATTGGTGATAAAATCAAAGGTGTATTGATAAGGAGAAAGGATGCTATGATAGAAAAAAAAGTAAATTTATGTTTACTTTCTAAAGTTGAAACTAAAATAGTGATTGAGTCATGCAAAGATGAATTTTGGATCAAGGCTATGGAAGAAGAATTGATGCAGATTGAGAAGAATAAAACTTGGTAACTTGTCCCAAGACCAATGAACAAGAATGTGATTGAAACTAAATGGGTGTTCCAGAACAAACTAAATGAGAATGGAGAAGTTGATAGAAACAAAGCTAGGCTTGTGTGTAAATGCTACTCACAAGTAGAAGGAATAGAATTTGAAGAGACATTTTCTCCAGTGGAAAGGATGGATGCTATTAATATGTTTTTGGCTTTTGCAACACACAAGGATTTCAAATTTTATCAGATGGAGGTGAAGTTTACATTCTTGAATGGTGAGTTAGAAGAATAGGTATACATTGAACATCTAGAAGGTTTTCAGTTATCAGATGATCCTAATATGGTCTATATATTGAAGAAGGCATTATATGGACTCAACCAAGCCCCCAAAGCTTTGTATTCAAGATTGGATAGGTACTTGTTACAATGGGGATTCAATTAAGGTACTACAGATAGTAATCTTTATTTTAAAGTTGAGAAATATCAAATTTTGATTGTGGTTATTTATGTTGATGATATAATATTTGGAGGAAATAAAAGTATGTGCAAGAGATTTAAAAAAGAGATGCATAAAGCATTTGATATGTCCATGTTTGGGGGATGAATTTCTTTCTTGGACTTCAAATCAATTAGATAGAGAAAGGAATATTCATATCATAGTCAAAGTATGTTAAGGAAATTCTCAATAAGTGTGGAATACAAAACTCTAAAATGATATGTACTCCTATGGTTACTAGTTGCAAGTTGAGTAAGAATGAAGAATCTCCTAAGGTTGATTCTGAGAAACTACATATCAATGATTGGAGGAATACTATATTTAATTGCTACTAGATCGGATATCATGTAAGCAGTTTGTATTGTGGATAGATTTCAAGATCCTAGAGAGTCACATGTGGCAATAGTAAAAAGAATATTCAGATACCTGAAAGGTACTCCAAAACATAGTTTATGGTATCCAAAGGATACTAATTTTGTTGGACTTGCCATTGCACCAAAAGATCAACCTGTCAATGTCGGATACAAGATTTGGTTAAGAGCCACATGAGGCAGTTAGACCATGTCACAAACCCAAGTGCTAGTGTTGCAAGGAAGACCAAGGGTCACACCTTGCAACAATCCCCCCCAGCACAAGCGTGGGGTTTGAACCTATGACCAACTCCGATACCAATTGTTGGACTTTCCGTTGCACCAAAAGATCGACTTGTCAATTCTCGACACAAGCTTCAGTTAAGAACCACAAGAGGTGGTTAGACCATGTCACAAACCCAAGCACTAGTGTTACAAGGAAGACCAAGGGCCACACCTTGCAAAAAATTTCTCTCTGAGTGCTTATATAGATGTGGATTGGGCAGGTTGTGTGGATGATAGGAGAAGTACAAGTGGTAGTGCTTTCTTTCTTGGAAGAAGGTTGGTGTCTTTGTTAAGCAAGAAGCAAGATTCAGTGTCATTATTAACTGTAGAGGTATAATACATTATTGAAACATCATGCTACATATAGGTGTTGTGGGTGAAGCAAACCTTGAAGGTATCAGTGTCATATGATGAACCAATTTTGATCTTTTGTGATAATACAAGTGCTATCAACATTTCAAAGAATTTGGTAATGCATTCAAGGAAAAATCATATCTTAATATGGTATCACTTTCTAAGAGAAAAGGTTGCAGAGAATGAGGTAAAGTTGGAGTATGTGCCTACTAAGGATCAAGTTGCAAATATATTCATTGTCTCTTCCTAAGGATACTTTTGAGTATCTCTGGGAGAAGTTAGGGGTTATTACTCCTCCTTTCAATTATATGCATAAGGTTATGCATCAAGTTAGTGGATTTCAAGATTCATTCCTTATTTTGGATTGATGTTGGTGGCTACCTCTTAGGGGGAGTAGGTAGTGTCATTGTTCATTGTTGTAGATAAGGGGAGTAAGTGTTGTCATTATGTTGGTTGGTGTTGTCAAAGGAAGTGAAAGTAGTGGTTGTAGAGGAGTTGTTGTCCCTTATAGGTGTTTCCCTTGGGGGAGAGAAAGTGTATATGATTTTTGTCAAAGAAGCAAAGAAAAGAATATATATGTTATCCTTTTCCATTGATGTCAAAGTGGGAGAGAAAGTTAACTCAAAAACTATATGTAGAAAGGGGCAGATAAATCCTATAAAAGAGAAAGTGTTGGAAAGTATAGATGCTTATGTAAGGGCTAGAAGTATGCACTATGGTGCAAAATATGAGTTGGTGATTAGATCTATTATTGTTGTTGATGGTTTTTCATATCATGTGTTGCCATCAATGAAAAAGGGGAGTTTGTTTTAAGTTTGTGTTATCATTGATGTCAACGGATCTTTGTTGTTGCATTGATGTCAACCTATGGAGACGCTTTGATTGGTTGCATTATATTGTCATTAGTAGTATCACTAATGTCAATCTCTAGTGTTGCTTTGATGAGCATATGTGTGTGGATGTTAAACTTCTTGTGTAGTTGAGATGCTAAGAAAGTGTTGCAGATGTTGAGATGGTGTTTATGGTGCTTCGTTACCAAGTGCTTTTGAGAAAATTTGAATAAAAGAGGAAACCATGTGGTAAAGAGTGTTTAGTATGGAAGAGTGGTGGTCAGTGTTTTGCTCCGTATTTCTTCATGGTTGAAGATTTTCTTGTGTGGTTCAAATATGTTGATCGAAGGTGTTCAAAGGTGTTATATATAGAGCTTCATATTCTGGATCATTCAAAAAAAGAAGTTATGTTCACTAGTGTGTGAGCTATGTTGTAGTGCTATCTAGGAGAAATGGTTTTGATCCACATTTCTCTATGTTATGGTTTTTAGTTTTGTGGATCTAGAAGTGTGCTTATATTATTCATATATATCTTCAATCTGAGTTTGATTTTTTGTGCTTTGTAATGTTGGATTCATGTGTTACAGTGTGTTGAAGGTTAAATGGGTGTATAAAATGAGTATTTTCTTCAGGTGTATGTTGTTGCAAAGGATTTGTTGGATCTCAGGGTGTTGATGGAATATTCTAGATTATGTTTAAGTGTTGTGTGTTGTTTGTGATTCGTCTTTGGATTTGGTAAAGCATGTACTTAAATGTTCAATGGTGTTTACACAAGTTCGACCGACCTTGGGTGTTTACACTAATTGTGGATATGCTTTGGTGATTATGGAAGCATGGTGATGTGTGTATATGTGGATTTAGGTCCAAGTTAAGGTGTGATGTAGTCCAACTTCATTCTCCTCCATCACGAGAATGTTTTGGTGTCAACCTAATTTGAATTTGCAAGTTTGAGGTGCATAGCTGACCTTGTAGATTCTTTTCAAGATTGAGGATGGTATATATGTGTTGAAGTTGATGAAGGATATGAGATTGAATTGTGTGGTGTGGGAATTGTGATGTGAATTGTGAAAGTGCAAAGTGCAGTGTGAGCTTTAATGACTAAGACAACTGGAAGTAGTGAGTAGAAGGTGTTTACATGTTGGAATTGTTGTCATTGATGTCAATGGGTAGTCATAATTGTCTTTGATTTCAAAAGAGCATCATAGGGAGATAAAAAGAAATATGGTTTGAAGTTGTAGTGTAAGCCTTTAAAGTGTTGCAGATGTTTGAGCTTCAGGCCTTGGGCTTACCCCCTATTGCTTACGAAAGAAGGAAAGAGTTAGGAAAATAAAGCTAAGTCTGATAAGACATCAGGCTTTAGGCTTGAGGCTTATGCCTTAACTTAAGGTTATGCATAGGGTAAGAAGAAACCTTGAACCCCAAAATGGTTTCAACCTTCACTGGTTAGAGCTAAGGCTTATGCCTTACTGAAAAGTAGGAAAGAGGTATGGTGGAAGAGTGACCCCTGACACCCAAAAAGGATCAGGCATCAAAGATCGATCTTAAGGCTTTTACCTTAATAGTTTGTGAAGTATACAAAATGGTGAAACCCTGAAGGCCGACACTTGAAAGAGTTCTTGTTCATGTGTTGAACAAAGTTTATATTTGATTGTTGTTTAGATGTAGTTAGTTACAGGTTTCTTAAGTTATAACATAAGCCTTTGAAGTCGTCATGGTGACTGGACCCTCCACCTAGTGTTTACCGGCTCAAAAAATAATGACTTTAATTTTTCCTAATTCCCAAGACTTAATATTTTTCCTCCGCTATCCCACAAGACCCATGGTGGACCTAACTCTTTAGTATGTGAGACTATAGTGTGTTGTCACATGTCCCTGGTTGGACCAAGCTAAGACACACAACCAAGAGATATCTAATGGCTAGGGTTCAAAGTGATAAAGTGATTGAGCGGTTCCCACACACTTGCACCACTTATGAGGTAACGTCATCAATTTTGTGCGAGATTGTGGGATGATGAAACATGGTCGGTAGAGTGATGAAGTGATGGTTAGTGGAGTATGATGTATGTGGATAGGTGGCATCCTCCTGCTATTCCATTGGATGGTTAGTGGGTACATGTGTTGGAATTGTGGGAATGTGGTATGGTGATTCATGCCCCTGGTGATGTTAGTTGAGGGGAATCCAAAGAGGAATATTCACCCAGTGCCTTAAATAAAGATCTACAATATTGTTTTAAATGAATTTAATCCAACAACTATGTTTTAAAGTTGCGATAGGCAATATGAAGTGATGGAGATCTATGGTACATGTTTAAAGGTGATTTTATTTCAGGACCATGTTTTAATGTTGATGTGGTTAAAGGGGGATTGTTGGATTGTAATGTGAAGGATGGAGGTTGACGACCCTATTTCAAAGATTTATTTCTCCAATGGATAAGCAATGTGGCTCATGGAAAAATGTTGGAAGCAGCTATAAAATGACATAGAGGATGAATTTAATTGGTTCAACCACTCCAAGTACTCAATTTGATTGGTGATGAAATATGTAGATGGCAACATAGACAAAAAGTTGGTTAGAATTATACACAAATCAATCACATTGTAAATATCATTTATTAGGTATTTGATCTAGGGTTTTCATATTGCTAAGAATATAAAAACATTGTATCTAGAAGAAGATTGAGTATACAAGGATATGAAATTAAATACAGATCAAAACCTAAGATTGATAGAGGCAAAAAATAGTAATTGCATTGAATGATGTTAGTGGTTGTTTGGATCAAGGAGAGTTGGATTGTTGGAGAAGCTAAGAGAGAAAGGTTAGATGACTAAGTATTGGATGGCTAAGGCAGAGCATAGTGATTTGTCAGAGGGTGTATGTGTGTGTTGTAGAATAGAGGAGAGAGGTGCATTCTCAAGTTAAAGTAGAACCAATATTTTGCACATATGAACTTGTAATGTTGTGAGAGGTTGGTGCCTCAAAGAGATTGGGTTGGTGCTCAATTAGGTGTGCAGTGTACCTTGAGGTTGGTGCCTCAAAACATTGTCTTTGGTGTGCATTTTACCAAGAGGTTGGTGCCTCAAAACATTGTCTTGGGTGTCAATGTACTTGCAAGTGGGTGCTTACAAAACATATGTAATATCTTTGATTGTGAGGTTGGATTTGAGTAGTAGACTCAAGAAACTTTTATCACCATGGTTTTACCCTTCTATGGTTTTCCATGTATATCTAGTGTCTTCTTATGTGTGTGTTATTTTTCCTGATATTCAATCTTGTCTACTATTTTAATGTGTTAAAAATTTGTATACACTGATTCACCCCCTC
Organism: Sequoia sempervirens; assembly: GCA_007258455.2. NCBI lineage: Eukaryota > Viridiplantae > Streptophyta > Pinopsida > Cupressales > Cupressaceae > Sequoia > Sequoia sempervirens. The sequence goes on along the minus strand of VDFB02268927.1, from coordinate 29,301 downwards.
TTAGTGTATTGGTGTTCTTTCAACAATTGGTATTAGAGCTCTAGTTCCTTGAAGAAAGATTAATTAACTTAAGGTATATTTGGTTTCAAGAACACTATTGCTAGATAGGAAGGATCTAATGGAAACAAAGATCCATTGTTTGATGGAAAAAAATATGCTTTTTGGAAAGTTAGGATGGAAACTTGTTTAACCTCTCTTAGATTTGATGTATGGAAGTCATTTGTAGATGGTTATACTGCACCATCAACTACTCCTACTAATGTAACCTACAAGAAAGCTTGTGAAAATAATGGAAAATATAAAAACTCTATTCTATGTGTTTTAACCAATACAAAATTTGTAGAAGTCATGCATTATAAATCTACCAAAGAGGTATGTGAGAAATTGCAAAGTATCTATGAGGGAGATGTTAAAGTGAAACAAGAAAAGTTGCAAACTCATAGAGGAAATTTTGAGACTCTTAAGATTAAAGATGAAGAAAATTTTGCAACATACATGTTTAGAGTAGATGAGGTACTAAATGCAATCAAAAGTTTGGGTGAGACTATTGAAGACAATGTTATTGTAAAAAAGGTCTTGAGGTCACTCCCACAATGATTTGATTCTAAGGTCTCTGTGATAGAAGAAGCTCAAAATATGGATACACATTCTATAGATGAATTGTTTAGGTCCCTAAGTGCATATGAAATGAGAAATGAGAAAACTGTATCAAAAAAAAGGTGAAGCTACATTCAAGACCACCGAAACCAAGAAGATTAAAGAATATTCAGAATTTGACATCAACTCAAATGAAGAAGAAAACTTTGTAAGAAAGCTGAAGAAGGGCACTAGAAAATACAAAGGTAAGCTTCCTTTTAAATGTTTTAATTGTGGTAAATTAGGACATTATGCATTTAAGTGTCCATTGAATGAAAAGGAAAAGGGAGACAATTTCAAGAGTTAATAAGTTTACAAATATAAAAAGAGGAACTATGGAAAAAAGAAGAAGAGTCTTTATGTGGATAAATAAATCAGTTCAAATGATTGCTCCTCTACAAGTGAATATTGTGAAGTTGCATTTATGGCTGAAGAGACTAAATAATGTAAAGGTTCCGAAGAGGAAGTCGAAGGTGAGGTTGATTTGGAAGGTGAAATGGTTTCTGTGTTAGAAGATTTGTGTGTGTAGACACGAAAAATGTACTGATTGACATTAGACATCTGATCCTGACCACTAACATCATTTCATCCTGAATCATTCTTCGATCTAACCATTTAATCAAATACCTTTATTTGATTAAATTCATCAATATTCCTCTCTTAATTAATTAAATTAGTTATCTAATTAAGTCATCCTTTCTCGATAATTAAATTAACCATTATGATCTAATTATCCTATTTAATTAAATAATTAATTTTATTTGATTAAATCTCTAAAGTCTATCTATTAAATTAAATAAATTAAAACTCTATTTATTTTAATATGTCATCATCTCTTTTAATTAAATAAATCAAAAGTTCTTACTTAATTAATCCTTTTATCACATTCTTCTCATATTTGATTTAAATAAATCCACAAATTTAAGTCAAATAGGTCACATCATTTAATACCTTCATTAAATTAATTAATCTTGATCTCTCCTCAAGTCCCATCCTCCATATTTTATGACTTGCACATGAAAATAGACTTATTTGATTTATTAAATCTCTATTTTCCTCCAACAAGGCATCTTTTAAGGAATATTCTCTCAATTTGAATTCAAAATCCAAGTGGACTTTTGTCCTTCCAACAAGGCATTTAATCCTCTTACAAAGTCATTTTTCCTTGAGCCAAGTGGCATTAAATGCATCTTCTTTCCCTCTTGCATGTCATTTCAACAATTTCAAAATTCAAATATATGCATTTAATGACACATTCTTCAAAACTTGCACATCCTCCATCCACTCATAAGTTGACAACTGGCACTTTTCCATTGGGTAGTTCTTAGTCCCAAATTGCTCTATTTTGGACATTCATCCATCTTCTTATTCTATAAATAAGAGGCTCATCCCCTCATTTGATCATCCACAATTTGAGTAAACTTACTATGCTCAAATATTTAGCAATCTCCATCCACATTTTCAAATTTGTAGCTAGGTTATGCAGATTTTGGTCTTGAAGCACTCACCATTCTTCATCAAAGTGGATAATTCATCAACATTCATCAAGCTTGTATCATAGTTTCATTTCCTATTTTTAACTTTGCTAATGTATTTCATGGGGAATCCTTATTCTTAATTGCATTTGATATCCTAATGTGTTTTTTCATTGTGTTTTGTAGGTATTTGGATTGGGGTTCGACAGTGTGATGCAATAAAATAGAATGAAAAATAAAAGTTAAGGATTCAAGAATTTGAAAAACTTATTGTAGACCTTAAGCTGTAGCTAGAAGATTCAAAGAGAATTAAAGAGATGACTAATTTGAATTTGAAGAACAAACTAGAAGAATGTCAACAACTAGAGGCTAAAATTGTTTCTTTGAGAAAAGACCTTGAAAATGCTAGAGAACAAATAGAAAAAGGTTTGAAGCTAAAGGGAGGCTCCAAAATGGTTGATCAATTGATCAACTCACAAAATCCTACTAAAGCTAAAGAAAAGTCTAGTCTCATTTTTGAAAAGGGAAAGGGTCACTAAAAGTGCAGATGCCAATTTCTATGATAATTTAAAAGAAGAAGAGAAGTCTAATACAAAGCATGAGAAACATTACAATGAATATTTTGAGAAGGTTGAAGGGTCCTCAAAGGATAAGAATACTGAAGATCTCAAGAAATTAAATTATGGATTCATCAAGGTGCATAGTCCAAAGAGGAGATTCAGAGGCCAACATACAAGACAAACCAGGTTCATTTATGCTTTTTATGGTTATGTTTTTTCATGTAATCAGTATAGGAATTAATCTATAGATTTTAGGATTAGACCTTTGAGAAATGATATTTTGTAAGAAAGAATCCATTTGCTTCTTTAAGTGCCTTGAATGATGTATGCTATAACTGTAATAAGTATGGGCACATTGCTAAGTTTTGTAGAAGTAAGTTTATACAGTCTTCTAGACAAGAGAGAAGAATGTTTACATCTCCTAAGAGAACTATATTTTCTCATGATCATGCAAGTAAAAAGAAAGAATTCACACCCACTGTAGAGAATAAACAATCTACACAAAGTTTAGAGGAAAAGGAGAAAAACCCTAAGAGGTATTGGAGAGAGAAGAAGAATGAAGAATCAATGTTAGTTCAAACAACATTTCATTCCAAAGGAAAAGGGAATCCCTGGGTGATTGATAGTGTTTTCTCTAGTCATATGACTAGAGATAAGAGAAAACTCACTAGTTTGGAGAAATGTAATGGTGCTATAGTTAAGTTTGGTGATAATTCTACTGCTAAGATAACTAGAAAAGGTACAATATGGATAGATGGTAATACTAATGCTCAAGATGTGTTGTATGTATAAGGGTTAAAATATAACTTTCTTAGTGTTAGTCAGATGTGTGACAAAGGATATAATGTGTTATTTCATGCTAGTGGATGTGAGATAAGGAAAACTAGCTTTGGTAGACTTGTTATTGAGGCAAGCAAAACAAGTAGTAATTTATACCATTTGAATGAAGTGAAAAGTGGAAGGTGTATGTTAGGTCAAATTGATGAAAGTTGTTAATGGAATAAAAGGATGGGTCACATTAAATTTGACCATCTTGTGAAAGTCAACAAGAAGAATGCGGTTAGACATATGCCTAGCATTGTCAAACCAATAAGCACTCTTTGTAAAGAATTCCTTGAAGGAAAGAAAATGAGGTTAAAATTCAAATTAAAAGAATATTCAACCATAAAGCCCCTATAGTTGATACATATAGATTTACGTGGAACAACAAGAACCAAAAAAATCAATGGAGAGATGCATTTCATGTTATTAATAAACAATTATTCAAAAAGGACATGGGTAACTTTTCTTAAAGATAAATCTCAAGCTTTATAAAGGTTCAAAATTTTTAGAGCTATGGTTGAAAATGAGACTGGTTCAAGAATTACATGTTTGCGGTTAAATAGAGGTGGAGAATTCACTTCACATGAATTTAATGAGTATTGTGAAAAACATAGAATTAAGAGACATTTTTCTATAGCTAGGACACCTCAATGAAATGGAGTTGTTAAGAGAAAGAATAGAATGGTTAAGGACATGGATAGAAAAATGTTGAATGAATCCAAAATGCCTAATAGATACTGGAAGGAAGTAGTTCAAACTACTATTTACATTCTCAACATAGAATAGTTAAGAGTGAATTATGATAAGACTCCATATGAGTTATGAAAAGGTAGACCTGCATTTGTGAAGTATTTTAAAATATTTGGAAGGAGATGTTTTATAAAAAGTGATGAAGACATTTTGGGTAAATTTGATACAAGATATGATGAAGGAATATTTTTAGGCTATTCATCTACAAGCAAAGCCTACAAGTGCTACAATAAAAGGTTACAAAAATTAGTTGAAAGTGTGAATGTCAGAGTGGATGAAGATCACTCTCAATAGTTACACAAAGATGACATGTATTTATAGGTCCTTGTTTATGAAGAGAAAGAAGAATCTATAGAAGAAGAGCCACAAGAGGAAAGTGATGTTGATGAAGGAGAAAAACCAAATACTACTCCAAAAGAACCACCCAAATTTGTCAAAAGAGATCGTTCCAAGAAGAAAATTCTTGGTAACAAATTTGATGGTGTCATGAAAAGAAGAAAGATTGCTCAACAAGATTAGGTAAAACATTCTAAACTATTTGAAATCAAACCTAAATCCTTTGAAGAATCTAGTAAGGATGAAATGTGGAGTGAAGCATTGAAATAAGAAATTAGTCAAATAGAGAAAAATTAGACTTGGGAACTTGTTCCAAGGCCTGCTGATAAGAATGTCATAGGATCAAGATGGGTGTTTAGAAATAAATTGGATGAAGATGGGAAGATAACAAGAAATAAATCTAGATTAGTTTTCAAGGGTTATGCTCAAGTTGAGGGTATATATTTTGATGAGACATTTGCACCTATTGCTTGGCTTGAAGCTATTAGAATGTTTCTTGTGTATTCAGTGTATAAAAAGTTCAAAGTATACTAGATGGATGTACAATCTACATTTCTTAATGGATATCTAGATGAGGAAGTTTATATGGAGCAACCTGAAGGGTTTATTGTGACTAAACACAAATATTATGTATACATATTGAAAAAGGCTCTATATGGTTTAAAACAAGTCCCTAGGGCTTGGTATTCCAGGTTAGACAAATATATTCAACAAGGGTATAAGAAAAGTATTGTTAATAGTAATTTGCATTTCAGATGTGAAGGTGAGCATATGATAATTGTTGTTGTATATGTAGATGAAATCATTTTTGGTGGTAGCAATGAAAACATGTGTAAAGGATTTGTCATTAAAATGGAAAATGAATTTGAGATGTCTATTCTTGGAGAACATTCTTTCTTCCTTGGTTTACAAATAGCACAAAATGATAATGGGATATTCATATCTCAAACTAAGTATGCTAAGGAAATGATTAATAGGTTTAAGATGGAAGATTGTAAGCCTATTAGGACACCTATGGTTACTGGATGTAAGCTTAATAAAGATGATAAATCTGAATTAGTAAATCAATCATTATATAGGTCCATGATTAGAAGTCCTTTATATCTTACATCAACTAGGCTAGATATCATGCAAGATATTTGCATGGTTGCTAGATTTCAAGATGCTCCTAAGGAGACACATGTTAAAGCCGTGAAGAGAATTTTCTTCGAAGAGTATTATTGACTATGGTTTATGGTACCCTAAAATTGAGACTTCACTTTGACAACATATACAGATGATGATTGGGAAGAAAGTGTTGATGATAGAAGAAGCACTAGTGGAGGTTCATTTTTCCTTGGAAAAAAACTAGTTTCGTGGCTGAGAAAAAAGTAAGAGTTGGTTACTCTTTCAACAACCGAAGCAGAGTATGTGGTAGTAGTGACATGTTGTACTCAAGTGCTATGGATGAATCAAACACATAAAGATATCAAGGTAGAGTACAAGGAACCTATTACTATTCTTTGTGATAATTCAAGTACAATAAACATATCAAAGAATCCAGTGATGCACTCTAGGACCAAGAATATATCAATCAAGTATCACTTCTTGAGAGAAAAGGTAGAAAATAAGGAAGTTTTCATGGAATATGTGTCAACCAAAGATCAAGTGATTGAAATATTCACCAAGCCTCCTCCCAAAGAGAAATTTGAATATCTCATGTAGAAGTTGTGAGTAATTTCTCCCACGTTAGATCACTAAATTTTAGTGATAGGGAATGGGTCTAGGGGGAGCTTCACAAGAAGATTTATACAACCCTATAAGAGTGTGAAGATGTGAAGTCAGGTATGCATGGTCTTACAAATTTCTAATGATTTGATGGTTGTAGAGTATGGATACTCTATTTCTCTTTGCATGCTATGTCAAAGGGGAAGAACATCAGTAGCAATTGTGTCCTGAAGAGTCCCTTTTCCATTGATGTCAAAGAGGGAGAAATTGAGAAAAATGCTCCTTGTTTTTCAAAAGGGGAAGATTTGTCAAAGGGGGAGTTGTGACTGTGAATAGTTGTGTGCCAAAGGGGGAGAATTGATTACTATTAAGAATGGATGTTAATGTTTAGGTAGAGAATTTCATTTTGCCATCAATGACAAAGGGGGATATTGTTGGAATTATTGTCATTAATGTCAAAGGGTAGTCATGATTGTCTTTGATGCCAAAAGGGAATCTTAAGGAGTTCAAAATAAAGATGGTTTGAATTTTTAGTGAAAGCCTTCAAAGTGCTATAGATGTTTGGGCTTTGGGCCTTAAGCTTACCCATTATCACTTGCTAGAGAAGGAAAGAGTTAGGAAAATTGAGTCAAGTCTGATTAGACATTGAAATTTAGGCTTGAGGCTTACACATTAACTTAAGGTTATGCATAGGGCAAGAAGAAACCCGACCCTTGAAATGGTTTTGGGCTTCACTTGTCAGAGCTAAGGATTACGCCTTGTTAGAAAGCAAGAAAGAGGTATGGTGGAAGAGTGACCCCTGACACCTGAAAATGATTAGGCATCAAAGATAGGTCTTCAAGATTATGCCTTAACATTTTGAAAAGTATGTAGAATGGTGAAAGAATGAAGGTCAACACCTAAAAGGGTTCTTGGTGATGTGCTAAATAGAGTTTATATTTGATTGTTGATTGGATGTAGTCAGTTGCAGGTTTTTTAAGTTATAACTTAAGCCTTTGAATTCATCGTGGTGACCGGCCCCTCCACCTAGTGTTTACTGGCTCAAAAAATAATGAATTTAATTTTTCCTAAGTCCAAAGCCTTAATATTTTTCTCTTGCTATCTCACAAGACCCATGGTGGACCCAACTCTTTAGTCCATGAGACTATGGTGTGTTGTCACATGTACCTAGTGGGACCAATCTAAGATATGCAACCAAGAGATATCTAACGGCTAGGGTTCAAAGTGATAAAGTGATTGAGCGTCTCCCACAAACCTGCACCACTCAGGAGGTAACATCATCAATTTGTTACGGGATCACAAGACGATGACATGTGGTTGATAGAGCAATGAAGAAATGGTTAGTGGAGTATGACATGTGGATAGGTGGCATCTTCCCACTATTCCGCTAGAGGGTTAGTGGGTCCATGCATTAGAACTGTGGGAACATGATATGATGACGTGTGTCCCTTGTGACGTTGATCAAAGTGCATCCAAAAGTGGAATATTCACTTGGTGCCCTAAGTAAAGATCTATGACACTTTTTTAAATGAAGTTAATCCAACGACTATGTTTTAAAGTTGTGATAGGCAATTTATGAAGCAATGGAGATCTATGGTACATGTTTAAAGGATATTTGATCTAATGACCATGTTTTAATGTTGATGCAATTAGAGGAGGATTTTTGGATTGTGACACAAAGGTTGGAGATCGATGAATTTAATTCAAAGATTTATTTCTCTATTAGCTAAGGGGTGTGGCTCATGGAAAAATGGTGGAAATAGCCATAAACTGACATAAAGGATGAATTTAGTTAGTTCGACTGCTCCAACTACTCAATTTGATTGGAAATGAAATATGTAGATGATGAAACAAAAGAAAGGTAGTTAGAATATCAAAAATAGATCAATAATGTTGGAAATATCATTTATTGTGTATCTAATCTAGGGTTTATAGATTTCTAAGAATAGAAAATGCATCATAACTAGAAGAAGATTGAGTGTACATGGATATGAAATTAAATACAGATCAAAACCTAAGATTGAGAGAGGCCAAAAATAGTAATTACATTGAATGATGTCAGTGGTTGTTTGACTCGAGAAGAGTTGGATTGTTAGAGAAGATAAGTGAGAAAAGTTGGATGACTAAGTGTTATATGGATAAGGAAGAGAAGAGTGATTTGTGAGTGCTTGTATGTGTGTGTTGCATAACAAAGGAGAAAGAGGTGCATTCTTAGGTTAAAGTAGAACCAATATTTTGCACATATGAACTTGTAATGTTTTAAGAGGTTGGTGCCTCAAAGAGATTGGGTTGGCACTCAATCAGGTGTACAGTGTACCTTGAGGTTGGTGCCTCAAAACATTATCTTTGGTGTGCAGTGTACCAGGAGGTTGGTGCCTCAAAACATTGTCTTTGGTGTGTATTGTGCCAGGAGGTTGGTGCCTCAAAACATTGTCTTGGGTGTCAATGTACCTATAAGTGGATGCTTACAAAACATATGTAATATCTTTGATTGTGAGGTTGGATTTGAGCAGTAGACTCAAGAAAATTTTCTCACCATGGTTTTTCCCTTCTAGGGTTTTCCACATATATTTGGTGTCTTCTTATGTGTGTAATATTTTTCTTGATCTTCAATATTGTCTACTATTTTAATGTGTTAAAAAAATTTATACACTAATTCACCCCCGTTTTTAGTGTATTGGTGTTCTTTAAACACCACATTCTACAGAGAGAGTGTGAATGTTCTAGTGAAGTAGTGGTGAAACTTTTCTATTGCTCTGAGATGGATTTCTCATTGAAATAATCTTCTATCTTCTTCTTCTTAATCTGGAAATGAGCCATTGGTAGTGATACCTTCTTTATTTTGGGTAGTGACCCTCTGGTAGTGAACCTATTGTATTCGATGTTGCAATTACATTATATTGTGAACTAATCCTCACCATGTTTTATCCCTTCTTGGATTTTCCATGTAAATATGGTGTTCTCATGTGTATGAATGTGTTTTCATTATTATTTCTCATGTTTACATCTTGCTAATACATGATAAGGGTTTAATGGTTGTTAAGGGTTTAAGCATTAATGCAGATCTAAATGTTAATGAGGATTTTTATGTTTTAATGTACAACTGATTCACCCCCCTATCAGTTGTCTTGTGCATTCAACATAAAGTAGTGGCTAGTCTTATGATCTATGACTAATAGACATAATATATACTTGGGTTACTATAAGGGTTACCCAAATTATATGGTAAAATAATTAGGGTGAAGAGATGATCGTAATCCTTTAGGTGTGTGAATGAGGTAAATAGTGGCTCAAGACAAAAAATAGGCATTATATTTATTTATCAAACTCACTTTTTTAATATTCTAAGCCCTGTGAACTACCTTCTCTAAGTTTATTCTCTATGAGCTAATTTTATTATGAAAACGATCAAATTTCCTAGATTGGGAGTGGTGGTGTTTTTCCAAATTCTAGCCCTTTGAATTATCTAGATCCTTTAACAATTTAAAAATTCCTCTTATTTGTAAGGGTTTATATAAAAATTGCTTTACGGTTATGGAAAAACCCTACACCCTCATTAAAAACCTCTTCACTTTTCTTATGTTGTCTCATTGACCATTGGCTCTAGTATCATATTCCTTTAAGTTATGACTTTGAGGCCTCTATTTTGTTTATTAACCAACCCCATTTACTTAAGCACTGATTATGCCCATCACTCTTATGTAATTTTAATTATCACTTTAACCCTTGTTCCTTGTTGGGTCCCACTTTACACACGGCATCACTTCACGCATTTCCTTCATTTTACAAGCACTTTTCATTTTATTATTGTCTCCCTATGAACTTGTGAAATAACCATCCATTTCCCTTTTGTTGCTGACCTGTATGGGTTCTCCATCAATCAAATCAAGTGTGTTTCTATTTTTAGTTCCTTTGGTTTGGTAACATGCTCTTTAGGTTCTTGGTATATTAAAGTGTCCCACAATGTCTTTTAAACCATATGTTTATTGGCCCCTTTTTCCTAGTAACTTAAGTTATTCCTTCGTGCACGTGTTTTAAAGAGTCTTTAAGTTACCTAAACAAAATCCCATTGGGTGGTCCCAAATGTATCCTAGTTAACATCAAGTGTCAAATTTTAATTTAGTTACGTTAGTTATAACCTTCACAAAAGCTTTTAACCTTGACAATTTCTTTTGGTGAGCCCTCAAAAATTATCGTTCATGAAGTCTTAAGTTGAGTTGTCACCGTGTCATATTAGCCACAAGCATTTTTTAATTTTCACATTGGCTTAAAAATTCATGGAATAATATTTAGTCAAGTCTTTGTTTCTCCAAACTCCCAAAATCATGCTACATGTTTTCTCACTACTTATTTTATTGTTTCACGAGAGAAATCCTTATCAGGGAGGTTTATAAAGTTTCCATTGTGTTACCATAGGTCCCTAAAATTTTGACACATGTTCCATGTCATCATAAAAGGGAAAATGTCTTTCTCTTCACAAAAAGGATTTCAAAAATCTGTGACTATCATTGATCATCTTCAAAATGATGGTTCACATTAAAAAATGGAGAACAACTATCATTGGTTGCACCTTCAAGCATGTGAAGAAATTAATGAAGGATTTGATTTGTATCTACCAAATTTTCAACTATATTGGCTATAAATATTTTGTAGAGAAAAAATGTGTGGGTTTCCAAGTGAATGAGGAATTTTTCTACATGACATATCCAGGTTTTATAGAAAGCTTCAAATCATAAGTGAACTCAAAATTTCTTTGTGCATTTTGGTGTGAAAGGGGAAATTTCTGGTTTGCTAACAACATAAAGTGAATTAGGGCTTTTCAAGGATAGTGAATTGTTTAAAAATTTAAAGAAATCTTCCTAGAAGTTTAAAATTTTAAGCCCTAATTTGTATACTCTAAAACCATAAATAAGAAAAGAAGCCATGGCTAGAACATCAAGGGGTGTGAAAAGAGGGTTAGATGATGACATTATGACTTAATTTCCTAGGTCATCCAAAAGGCCTAAAATTTTACAAGGCTCAAGGATTCTAGTGGACATAATTTTGGATAAAAATGAGAATTAAAGAGACCCCATTATCCTAATTCAAAGGTATGCCCTTTTCAAACATGATTTTAGAAAATTCCTAGTTGATAGGCCTATACACAATATTTGGACATTGGGGATTGGAAAATTTATAGTACCAAATGTGTTCATAAATGTAGACCTAATCAAAGGAATTGTGTAGGCCTACAACCCCAAGAAGAGGGATTTGTATGTTGAACATCCAAAATACTGATAGGAGGGGGTGAATCAGTATTCCATAAAACCACATTAAAATCCATCTTAACATTATTAAATTTTTTAATGAATCAGGAAGAAGGAACATGAAAAAAAATCAATGCAACCAGACACATGAACACTAGGATTTTTTACATGGAAAAAATAAAAAGGGAAAAAACACGGTGAGGGTTAACTCATAATATATTATACCCAGATACAAAATATTTATAGGGCTCACTGTCCTTGAAAAGCCTCATTGCCTGAGTACAAAATATGACTAACCACCAAGATACAATGATAGTTTCTCACTTCCAAAAGATGAACTGATAGGATACACCTTCAATGTGCAGGGTTTAGTTCCAATGATGCTCAGAATATGAAGTAATGCCTCACACAATAGTCACTCACCAAAATTGTACTGATCCACAATAGATAACATATTTAGGCTTAGATATTCACACACCTTTTCCTCTTTGCATTTAACATTCACTCCATATATCCATTTCCACTCCTCATGCTCATCTAATTCCTCAAAAAATATTATATATATACAAGTATATCTTATTCATCAATTAGGTTGGCCTAATTAGATGAACACAAAATAATAAAAACTTTCTTTGTCGGCACCATATATGATTTAAACATTTTATCCACGTGTAAAGCATGAATAGTCTTCATAATATATTGTAGATGCTAATTAGTCATCCAAGATTAGAACACAATTCTCCAAACCAACAAATAATCCTCAAAGAAAAATCCTTCCAGATTTGAGAACACATTAAATTTCCATCATACTACCAACATAGAGACTACACCAAAACCACAACATAAGAATGTTCACCTTAGAAGAATGCGGAGTCTCCCACACAATATTCAAAGCAAGAAACAAAAATAGAATATAGAGTTGAACTTTGTCAGAGATAACTTTCTGCTCACAAAAAAAGATGTCTCAAGATTCAGGATATAGTTGTTTGAATGAGTCATGAAAACATGGTTAATATATTAGAGTCATATTAGATCTTGCGGTGCATTTTAGACTCAAATACCAACACACTAATCCATTACAAAAGGGTATTACTGATAGAGAACAACTTTTGATAAACAAAGTAGACTTCCCATATAGTTATCACCATTTTGACATCAATGAAAACATAGGAACAACCAAAAAAAACCATCCATACTTCATGCTCATGTTGCAAGGCTCCCAACAATATCCCCCTTTGGTATTGATAGCAACATGCATGGCAAAAACATTTTCCAGTATGCAACAATTAAATACTCTGAATACTCCCCCTATTAAAGTTGTTCTTCACAAAAATGTTTTTCTTCTTCCAACCTTTTTCTGTCCCAATCTATCTCTCTATCTCTCTATCTCTCCTCTCTATCTCTACCCCTTTGAAATCACTGACAAAGGAAAGGGTCCGGTATATATGTGTATACATAAAAAATGTAACCAAAAGGATATGCACATTTCTTTGAATTAACCTGAAGAAGAACCTTTGAGACTCTCTAGGATAGCCTTCCACGACACTTTACCTTCTTCCCATGAATATTTTGTACTTATAAGAGTCTTTTGAAATATCTCAAGCTTAGTTAAGGACTTTATACCATCTGCTAAAGTATTGGGACTAAAATTAATCTTTGATAATTCACTAATACAATCAAGAGCACTAGAAACAAAAGTATGTCTAAATTAATCATGTCTCTAAGTACCACAAACTTCTTGATAACATCTATCCTTTGATCCTATAGAGAAAATAATTTATCCTAAAGCTGCACAATATAGGACCACCTCTGGTTATCTTTATCTTCTGCTAACCTGTATGTATTTTCCTAAGTTTGCATCAGAGACTCACTCATCCTTATCTCATTTCCTATATCCAATGTACTGCCAGACCAATCTAGGAAAAAATAAAGTAGTTCTTGTGCTTCTTCTTCACAAAATTGTACACTCTCCAATTCCTTCATCACTCAACTATGTCCATTCACAAAATTTTCCTTGATATCTTCCAAATTTCCTTCATTAGACTTGATTCCAGTAGGCACTTCAAGTTTGAAGTTGTAAACCTTCAAAGAATCAATCATGCCACAAAGATTCTCCACAACAGAAATAGATGAATCAAAATTAGTACCAGGAATAACCTTTTGCAATTCTTCCAAATCTCTTTGAATATTTATCCTTTCATGCTCATGTTCAAGCTCACTTCCTTTTGCAACTTATTGCTTAACAATACTTTTCCTTTTCTTCCTTGTTCCAGTCACGCTACTGGAGGTGCCTTCTTCATTGAGATTCTTAGGGATTTCCAAAAGAATTTTAGCATAATTATCAACTTCAGCTTTTGACACTTCATAATTCAATCTAGATATCCTAACTAACCTTGATTCAACTACTTCCATGTGACAAAAATCTGTAGACATAAGAAAATTGATGCTTCTGGAGTACCTTTCAACAACACTGACTGGAATCCTAGACCTTCTGTTCATCCTCATTTGAAATGTTCCAAAGAATGTAGCAAGGGAAGTCTCTTGTGCATCCGAACTACCAAAATTTATCATGAAGTTCCTGATTTGATAGGCAATAGGCTATGAATTTGACCATTCTATCCTTCCTATTACTAGTAAATCTCTCAAAAAGTAAAAAAGAAAACCAACAACCAAATTGCCATACCAGAATGTATTCATCTTACTCTTCTTGATTTCCTTAAATTCTTCAAAATATGTATACAAAGTAATTCAAACAAGTCATAATCCATACCTCTTTTAAGCATATCAACAATAGTGTGTACAACACCAGTAGAAACTGTAAGGTCATTGTTAGGGATACAAAATTTTTGACCGATGACCATAGCAACATACCTTATTATCGGATCGACAATTTCCTTTAAAATTTGCATCATTAACCTCAGTTATCTCTTTCTCATCCATAGCCTTCAGTTTGGGAACTGGTTCAGAGGAACACAAACCAGTTACATCTCTAATAGTTTCTTTGGTAATCAAATGTTCCTCATCCACAAAGATTCATCATGAATTCTGATCAACACCATTCAAATATACTTCTTCTCAAATTCAAACAAAGGAAATTTTCTCCAAACATCCAACTTCTTCTTAACTAACCCTTTTTAGGAATCATGGTTCTCTTTCAATTCACTTTCCCAAAGCATGCTCAACTAAACTGATAAAATCTCCTCTATCTTACTACAAACAAATGTATAGATATCTTCTGTGGGAAACACTCTCAGAGGGATGTGAGAGAATGCACCAACAAGCTCTTCCAACACATTCCTCAAATACCTCTTCAAACCGACTTGCACTTTATCCGCACTATTCACAACCTTTGAATTATCCATAGCAATAAAAATGAAATATTGTGCAAACAAGAATAGCTCTATGAATGCTAACAAGAAATGTATAGATATCTTGCTTCCGGAGCTCACTTCAAATCCACTTGATTTTTCTTCAAACCTTGAAACTCTGAATTTCCTTCTAAACTTCCTTTGCACGCTTCTCCAAAACTGCATATGCCTTTAGAATTATCTAAATTTATTCCTTCCATTCCAAATGATTTTGTAATAAATGCTTCAAATTGTAGGTAGATTGCCTCAAAAATTATGTACACCTCCATTCTTTCAAATTCTGCAGACTTCATCCTTCACACATGTGACTGAGAAAATACCTTAATCTTGTTACCACATTAAATATAATTCTTTCATGATATGACACAAGTATCGATGAGGGGGTTTATTATATTTTTTGATAATTGCTCCTTGTTAGCCAGTGCTTCAATTAGAAATTGATGGGAGTATCTACACCAAAGGTCAGCAGAAATAAAACTGGTAATTCCAATTCCTTTCTCCAAATCCTTTTTATTTCCTTTCTTCCTCCTTTTGGATCAATGATTTGGCCATTCTTATTCATTGGATAATTATTTTTCTTTCTTCTACAGTTATTACCAGGGTGTTTTGGATTGCTGCACTTACAAAAAACAACATTCTTCTTTCCATTTTCCTTTTTATTCAACAAACTAACTTTATGTTCAGTCTTCTTGCACTTAGAACACTTTCTAGAGAATGGTAAAGAATCATTCATTTTACTTTTGCAATTATTTTCCTTATGACCAAATTTCTTGCAGAAATAACAAACACCATTGAAAGATAAATACCTTTTAGCATCATGTCATTTGACATGGGTTTTTTCAAAATTGATTCTTAGATCCTTGATTTCCCCATTTTTGTGCTAGGTCTTCTTACCAGTCAATTTCTTCGCTTTATAACTTTTTCCTTCCTCAAACCCTAAACCACCCTTATCCATTTCTGGTCTTTGAGAGGTAATCAATTCATCAAGCATCAGCGAGCTTATCTTAAATTTGTTTTCAAAACTTATTTCCTTTTCTAGATCAGACCTCAATATTTTTTCTTATTCCTCGAGCTTTATGCATTCATCCATCTTCCTTTGAATTTCAATTTCCTGACATTCTTCAGTTCTTTTCTTTTCATCCAATTGTTATAGCAGGATAGAGATAACTTCATTTGCCTTACAAATAGATCACATGCTTGAACACTTTTACTTTACATCTTTTCAATGTACTCATTCGCTTTCATCAACTTGTCCTTTAGACCTTCCATTTCTTATGAATATTTGGTAGAGACTACTTCTAGAGGAAAAAAATTCTTATACTCAAATTTTGGGATCTTCCTCAAGCTGCTAGGCTTCTTCCAAGGAACCAAGCTCTGATACCAATTGTTGAACATCCATAATATGGAGAGGGGGGATGAATCAATATTCCATAAAACCACATTAAAATCCATCTTAAGATTATTAAAATTTTGACTGAATCAATATGAAGGAACATAAAAACAAATTAATGCAACCATACACATGAACACTAGGATTTTTACGTAGAAAACCCAAAAAAGGGAAAAACCATGGTGAGGGTTAACTCACAATATATTATATCCGGATAGAAAATATTATAGGACTCATTTCCAGGACTCACTGTCCTTGAAAAGGCTCATTTCCTGAGTACAAAAGATGGCTAACCGCCAAGATACAATGATAGTGGCTCACTGCCAAAAGATAGGATACACCTTCAATGTGTAGGGTTCAGTTCCAATGATGCTCAAAATATGAAGTACTACCTCACACAATAGTCACTCAACAAAACTATATTGATCCACAATAGAGAACACATTTAGGATCATATCTTCACACACCTTTTCCTCTTCGCATTTCACATTCACTCCATATATCCATTTCCACTCCTCATGCTCATCTCATTCCTCAAAACATATTATATATATACAAGTATATATTATTCATAAATTAGGTTGGCCTAATTAGATGAACATAAAATAATCAAAACTTTGTTTGTCGGCACCATATATGATTTAAACATTTTATCCGCGCAGTGCATTATGCCAAGTCGACTATTATCCATAAAGCATAACTAGTCTTCATAATATATTGCATATGCTGAGTCGACCAAGAATAGAACACAATTCTCCAAACCAACAAATAATCCTCAAAGAAAACACCTTTCGGATTTGAGAACACATTAATTTCCCATCATACTACCAACATAGAGACTATCAAAAAATCCACAACATAAGAATGTTCACCTTAGAAGAATGCATAGTCTCCCACATAGTATGCAAAGCAAGGAACAACAATAGAATACAAAGTTGAAATCTTTCAGAGATAACTTTCTACTCACAAAAAAATACATCTCAAGATCCAGGATATAGATGTCTGAATGAGTCATAAAAATATGGTTAGGAGATTAGAGTCATATCAGATCTTGTAGTGAATTCCAAACTCAAATACCAACACACTGATCCATCACAAAAGGGTATTACTGGTAGAGAACAACTTTTGGTAAACCAAGTAGAGTTACCATATAGTTATCACCATGTTGTAATCAATGACAACATATGAACAACCAACACAAACCATCCATACTTCATTCTCATGTTGTAAGGCTCCCAACATTGCATACCACAAATGGATTTTTTTATGAATCTGGATATAACTTACATTTTTAGTGTATTCAACTTGGACCCTACTACTCAGTTACTAATAGAATTGGGGGTGTTGGTAAAACAATATCAAAGGCATAGAGATAAATAAATAGTTAAATGGTTTCAAAGTTTCAAGCCTAGGGGGCCAAACAAAGAAATAAGAAGGTTTTCTAGTGGGGAATTAGAGCCATTCAATTATTATATATTTAGATATTATTTCATATGAGCATAATTTTCCCTTTTCCAAGTATTAGACATGTATTGTAATCCCCAAATGCTAGTGAATTTGATGGTGTTGGCTGTGGAAACTCAGAGAAGGGATGTCAACAAGCCCTATGATTATGTAGGCTATGTTGTAAATGAGATTCATAGATCCTTGATCTCTATTAAGAAGGACAATGATGTGGTCCACTTTAAATAATACTCTCTTCTATGACATATCATCTTTCTCACTGGGAAGAAAATTTGGTCCCACCACATGTAGATAAGATCCGAAGATGCACATAAAATATTATTACCATCACAAGAGTGGACCTACATTTGGGATAAATACTGTGATAAATAAAATTATGATGTAGCCACGGTCAGAGGGTCCTCAAGGAGAACAATCTAGACTATGTAGCAAGAGTCACACAATGGAAGAAACACAAAAATTGGGAGTAAACACCAATTGAAACATTATCATTATCAGAAAATTCAATTACAAAATGTCGGCAACATCCGGGCTTACAGATTCAGTTCACAGGCCTAATTACAACATGCTCAAAATACCATCTTCCTACATGCTCCTCAATGCAAGTGAAAAATCCTACAAAGAAATTCTTTCTTTCTCTAATCTCTGACTCTACTACCACTACTTCTTTCTAATGATCAATTACAATTCTTTATACACATTTTCAACTCCAGAAACACCCACATCGGCCCAAAGATCATTCCAAGAAAATAAAATGTAACGTGCACATGAATAGGTCAGCCTCAAATCTTAATTACTCCTTGGTGAATGCATAAGATGAAGTGTGGACCTAAATCAAGGTCGGGGACACCCCATAGAAAATTTAGAATCACATCGTCAAGATCCACAAGTGATCAAATTGGTTGAAAGATAAGAAATTCTATTCTGGTGTCGGTTCAAGAACAACCAAAGAATCTGGAAGCGATAACTTGCCGGAAAATGAACCAATTGCGCTCAAAATTTGGAATAAGGTAAATGAACACTTCCAAAACATAGACATAAATCCGCAAGATTTGGCGAGCAAACATGAAGAATCACCAAATCCACCAACTTGGACTATACAGAAACTAAAACAAAGACAAACTAGAATGAAAATATTTTTGGGTGATGCAAGATTGCCACGACCCAAGGATGCTCCTGCATCAGACACCCCTGGTGAGAAAATATGTTCCATGAGAGGAACTCATGAACATCAAACTGGGTTTGGGATGTATATCCCATGCTCATTCTTGATCCAAACGTCTTCTCTATCTATACTTCTCTTCCTCCTAACCTCTCTTCTTTCCTTTGTTAGGTCTTGCAACTTATTCTTCTCTTTATCCTCCTTTTCCCACCCCATACTTGCAAAAGGTAGTAAGGGACATGTACCACCCCTCACCTTCTTCCACCTCTCTGTTCTACCTCTTCTAAAAAAATTCACCTTATCTACTATTTTATCTACAACCCAAGTCTTTTGCTGCCCAATTTTTTCTTTACATTTTTCCACTTCCATCTCTCTTTTAGATTTAGCCACATGGTTCTTCTTCAAATCCATGCTATCTTTCAGTTCAACCTCTGCATCTTGCTTCTCAGCACTGCAACTCTTCACAAGACTCAAGTTCCTCACTTCCCCTTGCTTATTCTTCAAGGAAGCCAAAGTAAACTTATGTCCCTCCTCTAGAGTAATCAAATTCCTCCTGCAATCATATATATCTCCTCTATCAAACTGCCAAGGTCTACCCAATAGAACATGGAAAGAATTCATAGAAAAAACATCACACAAAACTTCATCTCTAAATGGGCCAATATTAAAGCTCACCCATTATTGTTCCTTCACCTCCTTTACATGATCATCCTATAACCAACCTATCCTATAAGGACAAGGATGTGGGATCCTTTTCAAACCAAGTTTCTCCACCATCTCCTCAGATACCAAGTTATCAGTACTTCCAATATCCACAACAACCTTACAACACTTACCTCCTGATTTGCATACAATCCAAAAAGATTCTTCCTCTATGAAGTGTCAACCTCTTCCTTGCTCTGCCTCATTAGAACTCTCACAAGCATAAGAGATTCTTCCTGCTCTAGTTCTATCCCATCTTCAGTCACTTGTTCTTCATGTGCCACACAATTCTTTTTACCAGTTCCTTTACTTGATCTCTCAGGACACTCAAAAGATCGATGTCCAACTTCTCCACACTTGAAAAATTTACCCAAGAATTCCTTGCTACCATTTCCTCTCCTTTGTACCCTCTGATCGGATTCGTTACTCCACTTAGATCTTGATTCATCTTCTCTTGTCTGCTTCTCCTTGCCACTGCTCATCAGCTTCTCCTTCCTTCTAGGATTATTCTACTATCTTTTCTTCACTTTATCTTCTACCTTAAGGGCATATTGATAGGAATCTTCAACTATGGAAATCCTTAGCATACTCATCTCATCCTGAATGTTAAATCTAAGGCCATTCATATACCTTTCCACCTTCTCCCTAGTTATCTCTCGATGTCCAGATTTGATTTTCATCTTGTAAAATTCATCAGTATACTCTTTCACACTCATGTCCTTTTGCTTTAGGTTCAGCAACTTCTTGAACAATTCCAACTCATAGTCTTCTAGAATGAACTTAGCCTTCAACCTTGCAACCATCTGTCTCCACTAGGTGATTCTTGTTTCACCATTCTCCACTCTATCCTTTTGCAACTCTTTCCACCATAAAGAAACATGTCCTTTCAACTTAGTTTGTGCCAACCTAACCCTCAGTGGGTCTCTAATATCCTCAAGCTCAAAATAGTCTTCCAACTCTCCTATCTAGTATATCAAGTCTTCTAGATTCAATGTACCAGAGAAGTTAGAAACCTCCACCCTATGAATTCTACTTGCTTGTGCCATTGCTCTCAACAATCTCTCTTCTCCTTCATCTGTTAGCTCTTCAACCTCAAGTTCTTCTGTAGCTTCTTCATATTCCTCCTTTGGTTCAGGGTTACTCCTCAAACCACCCAAGAGGTTCTAGATCTAATTCCTCATCTCATTTCTAAAGTCTTCCATCATCTGCTACATTCTTCTAGGGTTCATCCTTCTCAGCAGCATCTCTTCCTACTCGGTGCAACTGCCTCAGCTTGGCGATCTGACTACAAGGTTTCAATTGCCTCTTCTCAGTGATCTATTGAACACACTTACAACCTACCTCAAATCGGTGATTTTTTCACCCCAGGACTACCACAAGGATCTTGACCCACTCAAATTTCACAACTAGCTCTCATCTCAAGATTTGTAGGTTCGCAACCATGCTTTGATACCATCTGATGTAGCCACAGTTAGAGGGTCCTCAAGGAGAACAGTCCAGACCATGCAGCAAGAGTCACACAACGAAAGAAACAAAAAAATTGGGAGTAAACACAAATTCAAACATTCTCATTATCAGAAAATTCAATTACAAATAGTTAGCAACATCTGGGCTTAAAGATTCGGCTCAAAGGCCTGATTACAACTTGCTCAAAATACCATTTTCCTACATGCTCCTCAATGCGAGTGAAAAATCCCACAAAGAAATTATTTCTTTCTCTAATCTCTGACTCTAATACTACTACTACTACTACTGCTACTTTCTAATGATCAATTACAATGCTTTATACACATTCGCAACTCCAGAAACACCTGCACCGACCCAAAGATCATTACATTATCCAAGGAAAGAAAATGTAATGTGCACATGAATAGGTCGACCTCAAATTTTAATTACTCCTTGGTGAATGGATAAGATGAAGTGCGGACCTAAATCAAGGTTGGGGAAACCCCATAAACCATTTAGAATCACATCGTCAAGATCCACAAGCGATCAAACTGGCCAAAAGATAAGAAATTTATTCCGGTGTTGGTTCAAGAACAACCAAAGAATCCAGAAGCG
Organism: Sequoia sempervirens; assembly: GCA_007258455.2. NCBI lineage: Eukaryota > Viridiplantae > Streptophyta > Pinopsida > Cupressales > Cupressaceae > Sequoia > Sequoia sempervirens. The sequence continues at coordinate 7,622 of VDFB02268927.1, read as the reverse complement.
ATAACTTGCCGGAAAATGAACCAATCACGCTCAAAATTTGGAATAAGGTAAACGAACACATCCAAAACGTAGAAATAGATTCGGAAGATTTGGCGAGAAAACACGAAGAATCACTGGATCCACCAACTTAGACTATACAAAAACTAAAACAAAGATAAACTAGAATGTAAATATTTCTGGGTGATGCAAGATTTCCACGACCCAAGGATGCTCCTGCATCAAATTATCTAGTCTTTGAGGGATATTTTGTTAGAGAATTTCTCAAGAATTTTGACCAACTTGTGGATTGGAGGCTTTCAAAAGAAGTAAGAAGGTTTCTAAGGCCTAAATAACTACTCCCAAAGGTAGAAATCAAGCACAATTAGGGTGATTGTATCTTTTACTTAGATGCAACAATGATTAGGTTTATGGTTCCCAAATCACACATGTGCTCCCAAGAACTGTCTCAGATATAATTTATTTTTAGGAGATTATATGACAACTAAATGAGTCTAATAAAACTCATTTTAGAAACTATAAGAAACATGCAATCCTCCCTTCCACAATTGATTTTTTAGACTTTCAGGTTATAGCCAAGGAGGGGTTGGAGCTACTATTGAAAAAAATACTCTCATATAGAATGAGAGTAGAGAAGGTCAGAAGGTGTGATCCTAAGCACTTTATCCATGATGTTAGTACTAGTTTAAAATTGGTAGAATTTTTTGAAGAGCCTAACAATGTTGAAGATCTAACAAAAAATTTCTCTACAGAGGAAGAAGCCACAAAGAGGAGAGAGAAATAGGTAAGGATCTATATTTTAGAAGAAAAGAGTGTTGAATGCACAAGACAACTAAGAGTGGGGGTGAATCAATTGTTCCTTAAAACTTCAAAACCCTCTTTAACATTCAGATCCACATTCATTCATTAAACCCTTAAATATTTTATGATGAATTAGCATGAAAATAAATTAAAAGAAACTGAAACAACTTAACACCATACATAAGAGAACACTAGATTTACATGGAAAACCAAAGAAGGGAAAAACCACGGTAAGGATTAGCTCACAATATATGTAATATTTCCACTAAATACAATAGGGCTCACTATCAGAGGGCTCACTACCCAAAGAAGAAAGAAACACTTCCAGAATGGAAAAGAAGATTGAGAAGGAATGTTACATAGAGAAAAGTATCTCAATGCAACATAGAATCCACCACAATGGCATCAACACCTTCATAGTCTGATTGCAGAATTGTAGCCACCTTATACTCACTACATCTAGTAAACTAACACATGAAATATCACACTATGTACTTCTCAATTTCATGCTCTACAAATCTACACTTCACATAATTTGCATCCCACAAATATGTCTTCACATCCTTCAACAAATCATGCCATACTTATACCATCTTCAACCTTGAAACCCTCTCCAAGGTCAGCTATGCACCTCAAATGTGCAAATTCAAATTATGTTGATGCCTAAACACATCCATGGTGGGTAGAAATGAATGAGGACCACATAAAAACTTAATTGGGACCCAAATACCACTCAACCACATACTTCCTTAAACAATATTTATCCTTCACATGTAGTGTAAACACTAGGTCGATCATTACCCATGTAAACACCATTAAAATTTAAGTACACACTTCCTCAAACCCAAGGATGACTTGTAGACCATACACCATGCTTGAAAATGATCTAGAATATTCATCAAAAACCTTGAAATCTAACAAAATCCTTTGTAAAAAATTCCACTTGAAGAATGCACACACCCAGTACACTCAGACAACTCTGCCATACACTATTACTTAGAAAAAATTTCCAAAGCACTAAACCTCAAACATTCTTTACTGAAGTAAATTACCAACAACATAAACACACCTTCATTAACACAAGACCTGAAACACAACAATGGAGAAACATGGAGCAAAAAAATTTCTCCCAGACACATCTGCTATGCACAGTTACGCACTAGTGAACATAACTTCTTTTGCACAATGATCTAGCACACCAACTCTTGAATATAACACCTCTAAAAACTTCTCACCAACATATCCCAATAACATATGAATATATTCAACCTAGAAGAAATACAAAGAAAAACTAGAACACAACTCAGTTACCCAAATTACCATTGCAACACACTATTTCTTGTTTTTAATCAAATTTTCTCAAAATCACTTGGAAACCAAGTACCAAAGACACATTGTCATCATATTCAATACATCCATGCCCATAGATAGAAGCTTATCAAAGAGACACTAGAGGTTGACACCAATAACTTTACTAATGAAAACATAATGCAAATAATCAAAGCATCAACTGCTCGCACTCTTGCAACAATCTCATTCAACTACATAAATCAATGAAAACATAGGCTTGTTGACATCAATGACAACACTATCTACTCATACTTGCAATATAGAGAAAGACACTAGATCCCTCTTTCAAAGGCTCATATTTGAAGATCGAGGATCCTATCATTAGGATCATGACAATGTTGGATAGTGCCAATAGTTTGCTTGTAAATGTGCCTATGCCACCAATAGGTGTTCTTGTTCCTCCTTCTTCTTAAATGGATGTGCCACAAAGTCCACAAAAAATCACTCCCTTACAAAAAATAGCCCTTGGGGTGGAATCCATTGTGGATTACCCCATAGGTGATGAAGATCTACTTGAGCAGCCAAAAATAAGGTAAATTGTGAGGCCATCCTCAAGAGTTTTAGTGCAAAAACCCTAAAATGATAGATTGCTCATCAATTTTGAGATTAGGTATCAAGTCATGGATGATGTGAGATAATTAGCATGCTATAAACTCATGCAAGATAATAAATTCATCACCACCAAGGAGTTCAAGAATTTCATCCTTATAAATATGGGAGAAGAGTTATAGAAGACATTGAAAGGACAACTCATAGAAGACGATAAAAAGGAACTCATAGCTCAATTTTGGAGAGAGGTAGATGTAGAAATGGCTACTATGACACCTAAAGGGGCAAGGAATTAGCTAGGAGTGGTGGATGTTTTCTCCTGCGAGGGTGGGAAATATCATTTTTAATAGGATTTGATACTATCCAAATACAAGAAGGAGGTGGCTTGATATTGCAATTAGAAGAGAAAGCCTATGCTCTATATTTTGGGTTAGAATTTAATCCAAGGAATGAAACCTTGGAAATATGGTCAATTTTCCTAGAGACCAATAAGCCCCAAGTAATCAATGATGCAAATTAACTTATTGGCAATCTAATTTTCATGAGATTATGGGATACAAGTGCCATTCAAGAAGCCACCCTCATAGTAAACACAACACTATTTATAAAAGCAATAATTAAGATGTTGGAGGAAGATTTGACAAAGGCCAATGCCATAATTTGAAGCTGTAGGAACAAGTAAATATGTTTATAGGGTTACTACCACATCCAAAAGATGAAATTAAGGATAAGGATTCATAGGAAAATGATATTTTAACCTTTTAGGTTAAAAATTTAAGAGAAAAGCTCAAGCAGAGAATAGCGGAAACAAGAATGATAAAGGAGGGAGGAGCTAAGAAATTTTCATACCTATTCGACAACATGCTGGGCTATAGGCTGTCTAAAATTTTGAGTCATGTTGATTTGGTCTAGAATAATTGCAAAATTTTGAAATATGAATTCACTAACCATGCTAAAATAGGTGTTACATTGAAGTGCTTTCAAGTCAACTAGACCCTAGGAGTTGCACTGTTGAAGATTATTACAAGCATTCCAATTTTGATCATGATTTGGTATCTAACATTCTTTCTAAATTTATTCTTTAGATGAAATTATTTTCCACCATAATAAATTCTAGGAACTCATAAGGAGGGAGTTGGATGTTTTTGATGGTTTTGACGAATTTCAAATGCCTTCTATATTGTATATGGAGGGAGAGATAAAATCTTGCAAGGAGTGGAGATCTAATTTTTTTGACATTATCTCTCCAATATAAGTACAAATAGATAAATATGGTGAAATAAATGTAGAGAAATTAAACCTCAACATGGACATGCTCTCCAAACTTGAGTGTAGCATGAATAGTTTCTCTAAAATGGTACAAGTATTAATAGGTGATGATCATATGGATCACATGGTTAGAGCTAATTAGTTTCTACCACTTAGATGATAACGTGTCATCAAAGTAGGATAATAAATAAGGAGATAATAAGTATAGAGATTTGAGTTTCTTTTCAGTCATTTATTATAATTCAACATAAAGAAAAGATCAACATGTTTATTATCTAGAAAAAAATATTCATTCTAGACTTTGTAATGGATAAGGCACTGGTTAGATTAGTTCACATGATTGAAACCTAGGAAAAATCAACATAGAATTTGAGAAATTATCTTTTAACTTTTTTTTTTTTTTATGCTCATTTAACACCATTGAAGTATAGAGCTTGAAGAAGATTTAGCCAATCAATTGCATCCTCTAAAATTTTCTATGTGAAAATTGTAACATGTTTTGACATCATTAAACACATTGTTATAATTGAGAATGATGTTATATAAAGAGATAAAAACCTTGGTTTTTCAAAGCCTATATTGTAGAGGAGAACAATTGTAAATCTATCTCCTATTCGTTGGCCACTGACCTAGGGTTATTAAATATAGGATTTAGCTAATCCTTAGAGAAACTTGGGAAATTAGATAGAAACACCAAGAGAGAGAATTTAACTTCAAAAGTTATGGACTTATGAATATTATAGAATTCACACCTATAATTGATTCGAAAAATTAAAAACTATAATATAGAAATTATCTTCTATTATCTAAACAATTTAATATCTTTTTCGATTGCTAAAATATCACAAAAATACTCACTTGTTTCATATTCTAACTATTAATTCCTAGATCTCACTATATGAAATAGGTTATATATAAGGGAAGGCTTATATAGGATGTGTTTAATCTATGAGCATATAAATGTACTCATCCTATTTGTAAATAGTGCCAACCTAATTTCTTAGAGTACCACCTACAAAGGAAAAACCATTATCATAGATCACTATTCAATCACTAAGATATGACATGAGTAACTTCTAAGAGATAACCAATTACCAACATATCATACATTTTAGATGATCAAAGGATATATAGGGTTAGCTTTTAATTTTTTTAAAAGGTTAGATCTGTTGGAAATCAAGGTATAACTTACAAAAATATAAACTTATTAAAGTGGTTACAAATCTGAAATTATATATTCAAGATTACAATAGAAAGATTATGTTATTGAAAATTACAAAAATGAAAGAAAAATATGCAATACCACAAGTAATCAAACACAAGTGACTCAAGATATACGTGGAGAAACCCTTGCAGGAAAAAAATCCACACCCAAAGAGATCTAATGTTTGCATTAATCTTCAAGGAAGTACATCAATACAAAAATCCTCTCTGTAATTTGACAACACTTCATCGCTCTAACAACCTTAAAAAAAACTCTTACAAACCACCATATCAAGGCTCCAATATATAGAAGTTTTTGGGAGAGAACACCACAAATGGTATCCCAAAACAACAAGTAAAACCACTTGGAAAAATCTATGCCCCCCTTAGTGGACAACCCATAAACATGGAATAAAATATTGAATAATCATATGGCCTTCACATGCATGCCTAACCCAAAGTAAATCAGAATTGGTCAAACCCGAGTGCTCCATAACTCATCGACGACTCCAATGGCTGCATGCAAGAGCATGCACCAATATACAAACCTGGGCACCCAACCATGCAAGAGTATGCAAAACATGAAAATAACATACAAGGAAATGCAAACCAAAGTGGTCCCCACTCACAAAGTTGGACGCCCAAGAGGAATATTCGCTTGGGATGCTCTATAACCACAACTATAAAGGGTCCACCTCTTTGAATGTAAATACAATTTGTCATAAGAAAATAAATAATAAATATTGTGTCCCTCATGTCCCCTAGAGCACTTTCCAAAGAACGTGGAGACACATAAATACAAATTTAGGATAGCAATTATAATGTCACCTATCCTAACATTCTCCCACTTGACATTGTACATTACAATCACATCCATGAGATACACATAAAACACATAATCAAGTACAGTGATCAAGGGCCATGAACTTCTTGCACCAAGAGAAGTTATTTGTGGTCACTGGCCTCGTGAGAGAATCTACAACATTATCCAAAATTTCAAATTTCTCAATCAAGACCTTACCATTCTCAACCATTTCTCACACAAAGTGATACTAAGCATCAACATGCTTAGTATGAGCATGATACATGATTTTTGGCTAAACATATGGTACTTTGACTATCACATCAAATCCTTACTGTCCAACAATAAAAAAAATGCCATTACCAAGTCTCTATAACCATACCACCTTCTTAGAGGAATGTGTAGCTGCCATATACTCTACTTCAGTGGTGGACATTTCAATTGTAGGCTTCCTCTTACTCATCCAACTCACTACACCTCCAAACAAAGTAAAAAAATAGCCACTAGTGGACCTTCGACTATCCAAGTCACCTACGCAATCTACATCAACAAAACCCTATATGTCTAATGACTTAACCACATAATTAGTACCATGATAAACCAGAAAGTAATCTAATGTACCATGCAAATATCTAAACATCCTCTTAACAAAAGTCCAATTCTCTCTACCATGGTTAGACATAAACTTTCTCAAAACTCCCATTTATTGGGCTATATTTGGTCTAGTGCAAACCATTACATACATCAAACTATTGACAACACTAGCATAAGGAACATTAGAAATTTATTCAAAATCTTATCAAAATTAGGACACATGTATAAACTCAACTTAGTACCAATAGGAAATGGAATATTTACTAGTTTACAATCATGCATATTAAACCTCTGCAAAATGGTATCAACATACTTACTCTAAATTAACCAAAGCTTTTTGTGAACCCAATCTCTATTGATCTCCATCCCAAGAATATATTTTTTATCCCCCAAATCCTTCACATCAAATGTTTCATAAGGCTGAGTCTTAAGCTCCCCAATCATCACCTTGCTGCTACCCATAAACAACATGTCATCAACATACAAGATAATGATTAGTATTTGATCATCAATAACCTTAATGTAAACACAATGATCCTCCTTGCTCCTAAAAAAACCCAACTTCAATGCAAATGCATGAAACTTCTAGTAACACATCTTGGGTGACTATTTCAAACTATATAAAGATCTATTTAACTTGCAAACCAAGTGTTATTTTCCTTTCACAACAAAACCATTAGGATGTCACACATAAATCTCTTCCTCAAGATCTCCATGCAAGAAAGCAATTTTAACATCCATTTGCTCTATTTCAAAATCATAAGCAACAAAAATACATAAATGGAATCTAATAGAAGTTAACTTAGAAATAGGAGAGAAAATTTTACTGAAATCAACTCCATCTCTCTAGGAGTAGCCCTTGGCCATCAATCTATCCTTGTACCACTCTAACCTGCCATCTACTCCAAATTTACTTTTAAATACCCACTTGAAACGAATGGGATTCTTTCCTTTGGGAAAACTCACAACATCCCAAGTATCACAATTATCCAAAGCCATCATCTCCTCTTGCATGGGCTACATCCAAGACTCACTCTCTTCTAAAGAAAGAGCCTCC
>VDFB02268926.1:0-31179 GCA_007258455.2 Sequoia sempervirens | reverse complement strand
GATTCGGTCAAAAAAATTTTGGGGTTGGGTACGTTTTGGGTACGGTAATACAAAAAACATATAAAAATCAGAAATATATACATATTTGCAGCAATAATTAAGTTCACAATACACCACCATATTAATAGTCTAATAACATAGCAATACATTTCCACCCATATCAATAATATCAACTCCAAACCTACATTACTGAATTGCCAGGAAAGCACGACAATTCCAAGTATGGTTCATCCTAGAATTGAGATTCCAAATTGAATTGCTTCTGGATTGGAGCAAGGTTTATTTTGTTTCTTTTTGCATTAGAATGTTTTGGAATTGGCAAGGAATGAACCTGGGCGGTTCCAGGTCAAACATGGTGATTTGAAGGTGTTTATATCACGATGCTAGAAGCAGGTGAAGATTACAGTGCAGGTTTTGAATTTTTGACTCATTTTGTGAGTTTGATGAGCCATAGAAACAAGGAAAGAGACATGAATGCTAAAGGAATAGTGACCAACAGCAAACAAACACCACCCTCTGCTGCTCGAACGTCTCAGAACAAAACCAACCCTTTGCTGCTCAGTCAACATAGCAATACATTTCCACCCTCTTGTTGCTCCAACCAGCCTCATCAAATAGTCACAAGGCAAAAAATAATTTAAAATTGCAAAAAAAGGCACTTTTTCTGCGGCTTGGGCGTTTTGACGTCTGGATTTGTGTCAAATTCGACCGGGCATATCCTGGACGAATCCACAGAGGCAAGTCAAATCCTGGGCGTATCTGCAGTCAGAATTTCAAATCCCGTCCAAATCTAAACTGTATCAAATCTGAATTTCAAATCTAGTACGAATTGTATCGTATCCAGAGGCTCCCAGGGACGAATCAGTAACATAGTTATTTTAAGTTGAGTTCAAAAATTCCTCCATTATAGGGCGACCAAGCACTTTAGTTTCAAAAGTCAAAGTTTGACTTTGGGCGCCATTATTCTCAGACTTAAAAACTTTTTGCAATTTCCTACTTTTTAGCTTTTGAAATTGTCCGCCGATAACTTGTGACCACAATTCCGGGATGCCAGTTGACTTTAAAGGTGACACATTCATTATGAAGTTGGATCAAGCCTAAAAAGATGCTGCTGGGAGCAACAAATGCTAAAACTTCATCACGGTGCTTTTAAATTCAAAGGCTTTTCCCAAAGTGCATATTTCACTAGACTTAGCCATTTTTTGGATTTTATCCTTCGTACTTCTATTTGCCACTATTGGTGACTGACGATTCTTGTTGAGTGGATGCTGAATCTGTCGCGAAGTTGAAAGAATTCCGCAAAGGATGACTATATGTGCAAGTTGTGAAAGTTGATTTAAGGACCCCAAATGCAAGGGCGCCCCTGGCCTGCAGGGGCGCAATTGACCTTCTAAGATATATTTTGCAACTTGTAACTTTCAACGGAATGCCCCAGTTTGACCTTTGCTTCCGGGAGTTAGATTGCTCTGATGCTTGCGCTGATGATCTCATCGCAGAGATGGAACAACTTGGAAGAGATGTTCCTGGGAGTTGCGAGGTCAAAAGACTGCATCTAAGGCCTCCGGAAGAATAGCGCCTTTCTCAAGGAAGGTGCATTTTTCCATACTTAGCCAAAATTCCACTTGCTTTTATCCTTCATCGTTTTCTACTGATTCTTCATTCATGGGCGTTTGATGGATCCCAAGAGCTAATGGTTGGATTCACTGTGTAGCTAGGAGGATTCTGAATAGATCTTGTGAAGACAACAGCTGCCGAAAACCTCATCTAGTTGACCAAAAGGCTAGGGGCCCCTGGCCTGCAGAGCTACAATTTGACATTCTGACTTTTATTTTCCCTTTGTTTTATGTGCTCCAACTGGATCAAAGCTGTCTTGGTCATTAGGTATGTCTTCACCGGATTATTGTGAGCGGTTTATCAGGGCTGAACTGAATCTAAAAGAGATCATCGGGGAGATGGCGATTGGAAATTTTGACATCGGCGGGCTTTATTCAGAAGCCCTTGTAGCAGACTCTGGTATGAAATTTTCAACTATTTTGGCTGTTGTCTTCAATGCCATAAATCTTCGCTTTTACTACATGCCGCTGCGTTTGTCCCGAGTTTACCGCCATCGATTATATGGATTTGCTCGGCGGTCCACCCGAAGTGACAAAAATCCGGAGGCGATGGCTGGCCTTACAACCTTTATCAAGCGCATTTGGACCTCAATTTCAAAGCGTGCCCCTTGGCTGCAAAGAGCACAATTAAGCTCGAGCTGATGATTTTGGATGATTTTTGCACCACCATTATAAACCGGCGAACACCATGCCGCTTCGCGGGATTGGCTAGCGTTGAAGCATCAACGCTCTTGGCCTTACATCGTGACTGCATTTTATCATTTTTATGTGTACAAACACTGCAAAGTTGACTTGCACGTTGATTGCACAAGTACCTCCCTCGTAGCAAGGCGTAGTGTTCCCAGACTTAAGAATATTTTTTGCATTTTTCACCATTTGAAAATCCCCTTTGTCGTGAAGCATCTTTTTCAACATCATTCGCTACAAAAACTTCTGTGATGAGTTTGAGGCTTAGATTTCGACACCTAGTATTGACCAACTGCCATTGACAACCTCAGAGGTCCTAACTTTTCTACTAAAAAAGTGAAAACAACCTACTAGACTTAAACTGACTTTTTCTTGATTCTGACTTCACCAATGTGATCGTGACGTGAAATAAGCCAATCAAAATTAATGTCAGCCAATTCTTGCTAGATCCTATTTTTTAGGGTTTTTCCTAAAAATAGGGGCCCGGAAACCCTAATTTTCATTTTTTTTTAATTTTGCCAGTATCTTCTAGACATTAAACCCACAAAAAGCCCATGCTTGGTTTGACCTAAAACTGACTTTTGATGACAATTTTACAAGATTTAGACCATTTTAATCAAAATGCCTTAATGAAGCAAAAAATTCGTTTTGGGTACAACAAGTGCTAATACAAAGTTCAACACCAACCTTTACTATAACTCACTTATCAAATTCTTACACAAAAATACACAATAATTTGACTTCAATGTTTGAACGTCAATCTTTGCATCATAAGCCTAGCATCAACTTCTATTAACCAAATATGTGCTTGAAGCACTTATTTATAAGCTACAAATGGTAGCTTTTAGGGATTTAAGAATAATAATAAATTATTCCAAAAAGTATTAATTTAAAGTTATCCTATCTTTAACTACAGAAAAAGTGAAAATAAAACTACTTTAAAGCAAACTAATTCTAAAACAACAAATTAACTAAAAATAGCATAAAATAGGCTATCATCCTTTGCCTGAATATAGATTGTGACAAAAAGCAGTAAATAGCTATAAATGGCTATTCCAAGTCGTAGGCATCCAAATCTGAATCTGAACTGGACATATCCAAAGGATTTGGTGACTTAAGAGATGATGTTCTATCTTTCTCATTTGCCAGGCGAACCTTCTCAATAAATTCTTTGATTGCGGTAATTTGAGGTTTTTGAGCTAACTCTTCCTTGTCCAACTGCCACTGTACAAAACTTTGTGCTCTTTACAAACAATATTTGATATTCAGTTTACTTTGAGCTTGAATTAGTCTGCTTTCTATCAATTTGGTGGCCAAATTGCTTCCTACTTTGACTCTTTCTTCCATCTTCAATTTGAGGATGTTAATATGGCTGAGAAGTGTATCTCAAGCATGGTATGAGCTATTCTTCCTACTTTGTCTCTTTCTTCCATCTTCAATTTGAGGATGTTAATATGGCTGAGAAGTGTATCCCAAACATGGTATGAGCTATTTTATAACAGAAACTTGGGCTCCAACACATCTCATGCAACTCCACAGTGGAGAAAGATTTGCTTTTGCTGTCTGTGACCTCTGGAAGGTGTAAAACTGAATAAGTACTCTGTTGGAAATGGAAAAACAGCCCTTGGAAGTAGAATTTGGATGGAACAGCACTGATAGGTGACGAGAATATGAAGAATAAGATAACGTTGATGCTGAAACACTTCATCCACGGAAGCAACCTTGGAAAATCTTTCACTATAATGCCTGAAATCGCTCTTCAAACCCACAATAATCAGAAAAGAAAACGTGTTTTCTGCTATGAACAGCAGAAGCAAACTTATTTGCAAGTTTGAATGAATGGCAGCTTGCATATATAGGCAATTCTTGCTTTAATTTTTTCTTTTCCTTTTTGCTTTAAAGCTATGGTGGAGAAAGTAAGTGGCTGAGTTAGCTAATAAGTGTGCCTAGAGGAAATGTGTGCTTTACTTCTGGCTGTGATCAATTCTTTTGTTTGGTGGAAAACACTAAACATGTTGCCACTTCTTAGCTAACGTAGGTGTATATCTAATGAATTTTAACCTATGCTCCACCAAGTCTCTAGGATGGGGACAGCAGGGAACAGGGGGATGCATTTCTAGGATGGTTTTTTTTTTAAGGCCATTCTTGAGGGGACAGTAGGGGATGGCTATGAAAAATAAGAAATTTCTTTAAATATAAGGAAATTTCAAACATTCATATGATAACATTGATCAGGGATTCAGTATAGATCAAAGTAGCCGCATACGCCCCCGCCCCTCTCTAGGCACACGTATCCCCATATTCATATCGAATATGGATACGATACGGCACGGATACATATTGGATACTGTACCCACATAAGCCCAAAAAACTTTGATTTTCCAGCCATGCTGGATACTATGTGACTTGATTTTGAAAAAAATTGACGTGAATCCTCCTAAACTTAATCTTGAAAAACTTCAATCATGCAATAGTTTTTTTGGTTTTGTATAAACAAAACCTACACCAAATGAGGAAGACAAACGGAACGTTTTTCTATTTCAGTGAACCATTTTTCTAGATCTTCTTGCAGTGCAACTCTACTATTTTCTTTTTGTCTTAATTTTTATAGATTTAAGCAAGTTAATTGTTTATAATTTTATATTTATATTTAGTATTTATATATTATGTTGTTTAAATGTTAGATATTTTTTTAAAATTAAAATTTATTCTTCAAATATAAATGAAATTTGTTCATATATTTAATTGTTTATTCTTTACTAAATTATTAATATTATTTTAATTTATATTTACTTATTTGCTTTTAAAGTAGTGAAAATATCCTCTAATAACTTAGAAAATTGTGTTAAATGTGTGTGTGTGTGTGTGTGTGTGTATGTGTGTTTTATGAATGTCGTATCCAATCGTATCCATATTGGGGGTCTTAAAAAATGGTCGTATCCATATCCGTATTTGTATCTGTATCCATGTCCATGCAACTTTGGTATAGATATTATAGAACCTTTGTGAGCATGGGCAATTGAATAGGAATTATGTTCTTTATATACATATATGAGCATGAGTTAATAAAGACATGCCTACTAATGCGTATATTCAGCTGAGGGATTTATTATTGAAGTTTTCTTGAAGCCTTCAAAACTACATGTTCTATTGTCAAATTGATTAACAAAGAGGAATTGTTAAGTAGAAAGATAATTGGTTATGTTATAGTTTGACCTTAGTTGGGATACTAATAGATGGGATTGTTCTATGAGTTGTCCATGCAGGGCATGATTGATACATTTTTGCATTATGAAAATGACGTTTCTTGCCATGTATGACTTAATTCGTATTCAACAATATAATGACTATATCATGCCAACTTTGTATGTGGCAGTCCTTGTTTACCAAACAAGTTGTCCAGTGTATGAAACACAATAATCCTTGATTGCGACTTGAACTATGAAGATGCAAAGATCTGCAATAGGAGATATGTATTTTATAAATTTTGCGATCGTGATTAGTCATTGGTCTATTACTTGGTTATACTTACAATTTGGTAGGGGGTTTGGGGGCAATGCTCCTAGCAGGGTTGAGGAGCAACGCCGCTTGTGGGGGTAGTGCCCCTAGTAGGGTTAAGGGGTAGCACCCCTTGCAAGGGTCCAGGGGTAGTGCCCCTAGCAGAGTCGAGGGGTAGACATTCAAAACCACATAGACCTTCATGGTTAACATCATTTTCATAATTTTTTGTAAATCTTAGATGGGCATGTTATAAACCAAATAGGCATTGAATGGTTGTAAGCTTTTGTTTTTAAAAGTTAACTAAAATGTGCTTGGGAACGTTAGAGGATGGCTATCCATGCCCAGGACAGTTGGAGTGTCATGTCCCCAATTTGATCTGAAATTCAAATTTTGGCAAAGGCAAGAAAAGTGTTTTTAAACACTAGTTTGGATATTTTAAATTAAATATAATAATAATATTTTAAATAAATACAAAAAATAAATAAATAAAATATTTTATAATTTAAATTGGGTGCCCAATTTTGGGCCGACCCTTATTTTAATAAATAAAATAAATTATTTTTGCTGGGCCCGACCTTGGAGGTAAAGGGATTCGAATTTTAAATTTGGGCACCTCTTTTAGGGGCCTATATATGCATCTCTTTGGCATTGGAAAGGGGTATCTGCAGAAGTTGAATTGGAAAGGAGTTTCTGAGTGGGCTGCTTGGGACGAAAAACCCAATGCCCAATGCCCTAACTAGAACTGATCAATTTTCTTATTCCAAATTGCAATTTCTTGTCCAAGTCGATGAGATCCTAAATTGGTTTGATTTGTAGGTGGTATCAATCTTTGAGGAGACAGCAAATTCATTTTCTGATCAGTGCTTATTGTTTGCCACAACAGGACGCAACCGCTGTCCAGGGTGCCTGAGGACAGCAACTCCTTTTAGTCCATTGGTCGCCAGTTGATGCTTGCTAAGGACAACCATTCTATAGGAAGATCCGAGCAGAAGGATCTGTACACTGCTGCAGCCTTTTACAGCCCGATTTGAGCTTTCCAGAGTTGGATAGAACAAGGAATACCATCAGCATATCAGCAGCTATAAAGTGCAGATTACCATATGCAGCAACTGAGTTAGGAAGATAGTGCACCAGATACAGAGACTTGCATTGGAGTGACTTCAACTAGTTTAGCAATCAGGTTTTGAGGGTCACTCCACCTCAAAACCCCAGCCCAGTATTACTCCTCATCTAGCTTGAAGGTGGCAGGGCTATTCCATGGGAACAAGGGGACAAGCAGGCAGAAGCACCTACCAGATCAAGGGTTTCAGACCAGGACACCTACTGTGATTCAACATTATCCTATGGCATCCATAAACTAAATGTCTAAAGCTTTTAAGGAGCCACAGTCCCAGTTACACCTTGGATCTGCAGCCATAGAATTTGTACTGTGAGTTGTAAATCAGATCTGTTCAGTGACATTAATAAATTGTTGTGTTCTCAAATTGCTCATTGAGTTTTGATGGTTCTGTTAATGTGGAGTGTAAAAATTCAGTTAAAATATTCATTGCATGTACTTCGTTATGCTTGACTTGGCACGATAGATCCGGGTAGAATTGATTAACCACATCTAAAGGTGAGTCATCTTTTGGTAATTATACTTGGCTTAGGTGGGACTAACATTGCATGGTGCTTAAATTCTCAGGGTCACCATTGAGTATATGGTATCATTGTGGGTTGAGAAGGCATGGTGTTTTCATTAAGAAAGTTGGATGGAGGGACTGTAGAAAGATTTCAAGGAAAGATACTTCATTATGATAACGTGTGGTTTGTCTTGAATGTACTCACTATCACTCTCCTAAGGTCGTTACCCAATGAGATATTTGTGAAATGGGAAATTTTTGTTGAATATCACCAACTAAACATGTTTGGGATAAGTGTCGGCTGCAAGATACATGAACCAAAGGCCATGGGAAAAAAAGGTTTCAAACATCAGATCTTCTGTTCTCCATATGTCCTGCCATTACAACTTGTTATCTGTAGATGAACAAGTATGTTCCATCACAAGGTTGCTGATTTTGAAGGGTTTCAAAAATTGTGCAGCTCTTGTGGGGGGATTTTCAGTCACTATTCAGTTATTTCCAAGCCTCCAAACTGTTATTATTACTGATTATTGACTGCTGTACCCATTTTATTTTGCTGACCCTAATATTTTCAGACTTTGGATTGTTGATTCCAGCCCCATACACTAGCACATTGGCTAATTTCATGAGTATGGCAGTCCTTGGTGCAGTGATAAGAGGAGTTCTCATCAATGCAAAGGTAGTACCTCAGGAGTGGGATGAGACAAGTCCAAATTGGGGTATCTATGCAAAAGATCACCAACAAAGCATGAGGAGGTTGAGCGATATGCTATCCTCATATGACAGTGGAAGCATTCCTAGGATAGCTAGCTGCCACCACCCTAATCCATTGGCATTCACACAAGTGGTTTTGCAGGGGTTTCCAGCCATGGGAAAAAGTAATTTTCGATTGGCCACCTCTAATGAAGAGTTCAATCTGCATTTGGCTATCCACAGCTTTTGCACTAATCACATGTCTTTATGTTTGGTAGGGTTTTCCATACCTGCAACTGTTACATTAATTTTATGTTTCCTGTTACAAACAGCAATAGATTAAAGAATTTGAAAGGATTTCCTTGCAAGAAAATGCTGGTGGAAGGTTTCCATAACGGGTGATACTCTTTCCTGCCATCCTAGTGTTGATTTGGATGAGACTCTGAGAGAGTTGTGGTGATGAAGCTCAACTGGGTTTTCGGGATCCTTCAGCACATAAGAAGAACAAGTGGTCACAATTGCTAGCCAACATAGCAGATGGATTCACGGAATGCAACAACTTATATCAATATGTCATGAGGGAGTTCGGCATGATATTAGGGCAGGTCAGAGGTATGGCCTATGGGAGAGCTCATCATGGAGACGGAATTCAAGAAACAAGAGACAACACTTCAAGACATTGAAGAAGGATACCCTAGAGTTGCCATTGCTGTATGGAAGAAAAATTGCTTAATGATAGTCACAATTTTTCTTGAAGGTAAGATGCTTGATTATAATGGTGTTTGGGTTTTTGTGTTACTGTTTATGCTCATTATTACACTTCAAATGTGACCACTAAAGAGAATAATTGTTGAATGGGACTTATTGGCCAAGGAGTACAAATTTGACATAGTTGGAATGTACATTGGTTGCATTAGACACGAGCCAAGGGTCACTTTGAATAAGGTTCCCAATTTTAAATCTACTGTCCTCAAAACTTCTATCACCTTCCAGACTCCCCTTGCTGCCAAAGAAGTGTTTTAAATTACATGGTGGAGGGGCCTTCTGTCCATTACCATAACTGAAGTGCTCTCAGCTCATACAGGACAGTTTCCAGCCTTAAAACTGAATAAAGGAGTGCAGTCTTGCAGCCAGGCTATTCTATTCCTCTTGAATCATTTTGCAAAAATCTTGTTTTGGATTGATGATAATTTTTATAAGCAACTACAGATCTGCAGGTATATTTTCTTCTCTGAGCAAAGAAAAGCATGGGAACAGCCATGACAAGATAGTTACAGCTGGGTGAATCTTTTTATGAACGCATTAGATCAGTGGGCACTGAGGCAATTTTTGAGTTTAAGGGAGTGAGTAAGTGGTTCCACATGTGGAAAGCACTAAGAACTTGCATACCAGCATTGTTAGCAGCATTAAGGATGAAATTTGGGGTATTACATGACTGCTGCAATCACTTATCTGCACTCATACAGTCTGATCTAAGCCATTTCCTAGAGGGGACATCATGGGATATCATAGTCAGCAAATGTAAAGGTGTAGAGACAGTGGTTCATGAAGCTGAAGCTTACACCTATGATGATGAAGTCATTAAGAAAGCAAGAGCCAAAGGGAAGCCAGGATTAATGAGTATCACTGCTAAAGAGGATAGTTTGTTTGTTGTTATGCCCAGGATTGATGAGCATGAAGTCATGAGATGCAATCTTGGTACCTAAGAGGATAAAGCTTCGAGCTGTCATTGCTTGAGGACAAGCAATGTTTGGGACGGGAGGACTGTCATGTCCCCAATTTGATCTGAAATTTGAATTTTGGCAAAGGCAGGAAAAGTGTTTTTAAACACTAGTTTGATATTTAAAATAAATAAATAAAATATTTTATAATTTAAATTGGGTGCCCAATTTTGGGCCGACCCTTATTTTAATAAATAAAATAAATTATTTTTGCTGGGCCCGACCTTGGAGGTAAAGGGATTCGAATTTTAAATTTGGGCGCCTCTTTTAGGGGCCTAAATATGCATCTCTTTTGCGCTAGAAAGGGGTATCTGAAGAAGTTGAATTGGAAAGGAGTTTCTTGAGCAGGCTGTTTGGGACGAAAAACCCAATGCCCTAATTGGTTAGGACGAATCCCCTAACTAGAACTGATCGATTTTCTTATTCCAAATTGCAATTTCTTGTCCAAGTCGATGAGAACCTGAATTGGTTTGATCTGCAAGTGGCATCAATCTTGAGGGGACAGTGAATTTGTTTTCTGATCAGTGCTTATCGTTTGCCCCAGCAGGGACACAACCCCTGTGCAGGGTGCCTGAGGACAACAACTCCTTTTAGTCCATTGGTTGCCATTTGATGCTTGCTGAGGACAACTATTATACAGGAAGATCCAGGCGGAAGGATCTATACACTGCTGCAGCCTATGACAAAAAAAAATTCAGCATATCAGCAGCTATAAAGTGCAGATTACCATATGCAACAGCTTAGTTTAGGAGGATAGTGCACTAGATCTGGAGACTCGCATTGGGGTAACTTCAACTAGTTTAGCGATCAGGTTTTGAGGGCCACTCTACCTCAAAACCCCATCCCAATATTACTCCTCATCTAGCCTGAAGGTGGCAGGGCTATTCCATGGGAACAAGGGGACAAGCAGGCAGATGCACCTACCAGATCAAGGGTTTCAGACTAGGACGCCCACAGTGATACAACATTATCCTATGGCATCCATAAACTAAATGTCGAATTTTTTAAGGAGCCAGAGTCCCAGTTAAACCTTGGATCTGCAGCCATACAATTTGTACTGGGAGTTGTTGTAAATCAGATCTGTTCAGTGGCATTAATAAATTGTTGTGTTCTCAAATTGCTCATTGAGTTTTGATGGTTCTGTTAATGTGGAGTGTAAAAATCAGTTAATATGTTCATTGCCTGTACTTCGTTATGCTTGACAATAGATCTGGGTAGAATTGATTAACCACCCGTAACCCTAGCATTAGGGCTACTACATGAGGACGTCTAGACATCCACTAACCATCCCCTTGCGTACCCAGGTCTCCCCTAAAAGAATTGTGCACATTGGGCATGTTTCTGATTTTTTTGCAAAATAGGGGATGGGATGGGATGTTTCTTACCTATCCCTTGTGTCCCTGAAATGTCCCCTAAAGGGGATGAGATCATATTTGGTAGAGGATGCATCCGTGAGGAGCATAGGTTTTAACTATGTTTAGGCTTGGTGTGCTTTTTAAGGTCTCTGCCTTGAATTTGGGTGCCAAAACCATCAAAGATGTGTGCCTCCTTTTCCTTTAACTGGCAGGTGCTGATCACTAATGACTTAGCCCATTTTTGCTGAGATTGGCTGAATTTTATGTAAGTTATACCATCTAAAAGTGCATTTGCTTTGGAATTAAAACACCTCCTAAGCTGCTTGTGCATTTTTATATCCCTTTTGCCACACTTTGGATGTGGTATATTTGTGGCATTGCCACCTAACTTGTACGTCATGCTAACATTCAAACTTCCTTTTTCTCTTGGGTGCATTTCACTTGACCATTTGCCAATGAGGGTTGGAATTTCCAAATGGTTTTGCCAAAAAGGAAGTGTGATTGACCTGATTTTGCATTCTCTAAAGTGCTGAGTGCAGACCTGCGGTGTCTATGTTGCTTTTTCTTGCAAACTTAACTTCTTATTTATGCTTGGCAGCCTTCTTGTACATGTTTGCCACCATTTGTTGCTGTTTGGTGTGGATTACCTGTGGAATAGCCATCCAATATGTGTGCCACCATCTGACTTGTTTCTCGCCTTCACCATTGGGGCACCTTCAAAAGTAAGTCTGCCATCACTTAGGCAATACTTCTCTAGCAATCAGCCCTAGCCTGTTGAGAAGCACAGAAATGGTTCATGGGTCCCACATGAGTTGACTTATTGGAAAGGGGACATTACACAAAAAATGTGACTGTATGATGAAGTATGCCTAAATATTGGTCAAGACATTTCCTTTTTGTGATTTTCTTTCAAAAATCTGTCTATGGAGCGCTTGGACATAAAAATGCCTTTCATTTGTATTTGGAATCTGATCTCTTTGTAGGAAATATGCATTCTGTGTTGAAAAGTTGCAACTCTTTGACTGGGAGCGCACTGTTATATGCAGCAACATGTTTTGTATTTGGAAAAATTTGTCATTCTACTATGAGGCACATGCCTATGTATGGCAACTCACTTTATGTAGTGTGCCACACTCCGCTGATTTGTTTTCACTGGGATTGTAGGTCTGATTTTGTTTTCAATTGATATTCTTCTTTTTTGTGTTTTTGTATTTGATGCTAATAATGCGGATGATACTATCATATACATACAATAGGAACTTGAAATAAACTAGTCTATTGAGTTAACTTGAATAATGACTTAGTTTAGTAGCTAAAGTACTAAGAGCATGTACATGAGTAAGCTTCTAATAACTAATCCTTTGGGATACATCGAATATAATACTCTATTTTGAAACTAAATATGAGTTCTTCATTACCTTAGGGATTACATAAAATAGATGACATACATAGAATTCAAAACTAGATACATCATATGCAATAATTCAACTTACAGCCATACAACACTGTGAATAGTGTTTTGCTACAGTACCAAACCCCAAATAAGTGCTTACAACTTTCGAATGACAAGCTTCTCCCACCAAGAGACGAATTGAGAAGCCTTTTAGGGTAAGGGCACCCCTTTTGGAAGTGAAAGCAACTAGTAAAGGGAGGCGTCTTTTTTCCTTTATGCTGATTGAAACCCCCATGAAAGGGCGGCTGACAGTAGGTGCAAAAATCAGCTCCCAACTTCACTCAAATGCGAACAACTCCTTCGTAGATGCAAATGGAGTCTATGGCAGCAAAATCCCTTCCAGAAGATCACTCTAATCACTTGCAAACAGCAACATATGACTTCAAATGAAGTAACCAAACTCAGATCAACAACTTTAAGGTGGTATTTCACACCCTCAATTAGCTCGAGAACGAACAACAAGCCCCCTCCAGGCTCACCCACTGCAGAAATCAGGAAACCCTAGTTTTCCCTCTCCCAAACTCCAAACTCTCAAGCCAAGCAATCAAAATAACTCCAAAACATGAGGGGGTCAAACTTCTCCTCTTTCTTTTATAATTTCACATTGAAATCACTATTCATTAAAGTGAGTACTATTCACTTAAGTTATAACTTTTTTTCACTTTAGTAATGAATAGTAACTGAAAAATATAAAGTGACCCCTCCATTTTAAAGACACATGGTCCCTAGACCAAGGATGGTGAAATTAAAGGTGAAGATCATAATTTTAAGCACAATTATCACGCCAAATGCACAAATTCACCCCGTCACCATACTCCAGATATCAACACTGCAAATTCACAACCAAGTGCCCGTTCAAGTGACCCTCTATCCAGAACCATTAGCCTATGAGGGTCGACATGATAGGCTAATTCCCTCTGATTTGGATGATTAATTAGAAGGGGACATTACACTTTAGACTTTGCAAATTTTGTTTTCCTTCAACAGGGCATGTGCTGCAATATAGGGGATTACTTTTGTGTTTTTACAAAATGATGTTGGTCTTCTAGATGGCATGGGCCACTCTGTACACTCACATGTTTTAGTTTGAAGATTTTATGTCACCACTTTGTTAGGTGCACACCACTATATTGAGACACAAATTCTTGTTTTGTACTTTATGCTTTTCCTTCAGCAGATGCATGCCACTATATATGCAAGCAATTTTTAGCCTTTCAAAAACTTGTAAGCCTTAATTGGAGTGCACACCCTCTAACTGGGCAACATTTTTGACTTTTTTTACTTTTATGTATCTCTTCATATAGGTGTGTGCCCTTACACTAGGCAACATATTTTGGTTTTGAAACTTACCTTTTGCATTCCAATACATAAGTGGATGCTCTACTTCGGTCTGCAAATTTTCAAATTTGAATTTTATACCCCCTCTTTGGAGTGGTGTATGCCATTGCATTGGAAAACACCTTTTCAAAACTTAACTCATGTTCCTCTTTGGTTAGGTGCATGCCACTGCATTGTGATGCATTTTTTTTTGGCTTTTGGCAAAACTTGCGCTCCTTCATTGAGGTGTGCACCCTTGCATAGGGAAATTTTTTTCATGCCTTAGCATTTTTTTTGCTTTTCCTCCCTTGTCTAAGCTCCAATATTCACCTAGCCAGATGTGTTGGAAAGCTCCTTTTATTGGCCCTGCAAAGACACTGACTAGAGATGACAAAAATAACATTGATGATCATGACAAGGGTTCAAGTATGGCTTACAAAATGAAGAATTTTAAGAATTTGACTCAAAAGGTGACTCTACAAAATTTTTGTATGGGTACAGCAGTGCATATATGCATATATTTGTTGGAATTTTTCTAGAAATTTGAGATGTGAACCTGGTGTATTATTCTCAATATTTACATTTTTGGCTTATTTCCAAAATGAAAATCCACCTAGGCATTTTCATAGCTTATGTTCACACCAAATATGTTGAATGTTATTATTTTGAAGTGAGAGATAATGATCAGCTATTTTTTTCTCATTAGAAAGTTTAATTTTTTGTCCTTAAGCTTACGATCAGTTGAAGAATATTTGGATTTGAGGATTTCTTAGACTTACAGAATTTGCATTTGTCATATAATTTTGAGTATGGGTACAACAGTTGGTAATGTGCATTTGTGAGTACATTTGTTGGAATTTTCTAGAAATTTGAGATGTGAACGTAGAGTATTAGTCTCAATATGTTCATTTCTGGCTTATTTGCAAAATGAAAATCCACGAAGGCATTTTCATAGCTTATGTTCTTACGAAATACATTGAAAGTTCTTATCTTGAACGGAGAGATAATGATATGATATTCTTTTTCTTGTTAGAAAGTTTACTTTTTGAGCCTTAAGCTACAATCAGTCAAGAATATTTGGATTTGAGGATTTCTTGGGCATCTAAAATTTTCATTCGTCATATAATTTTGATTTGGGAGTTCAATTCTTGTTTTTATAAATTCTAGATGATAGTTGCTTCACTATCAAATTACTTTGGCTCCAGTATATTTTGATGCTGTTTTTTAAATTTGTTCTATCAAGTTTATTTTAACTTGGATATTTATTTTTCATCAGGTTTATCTGGAGCATTGTGCCATCTTTATTGGCATGGCCAGCTTTATTGCTATCGGATATCCCAAAAATGTGTCTTCTGATTTTTTCATTTGCTCTGGTATGATGACCATGGCTCTACTTATTGAATGATTTATTTGTTTAATTTAAAATAATGATTTTTTCCATTTGTCAATTAATTAAAAAACACAGCATTAAGACAAAAAGGAGACAGGAACAAATGACATACTCTAAGAAGCTTAACCCAGCTTAAAAGTTCTATACTTAAAACTGCAATATTGTGCAAATTAAACTTGGCTCCCAGGACAATCAATGAGTCTGTATGAAAGCTATGAGAATAACATGGACTAAGCTCTAGTATCTGAATTTAAAGTCAGATTCTCCTTGTCATTGCTGGTCCAGACTGAATGCAATCTAGTTTTCAGCTGGTAGGGCTATCTGGTGGAAATCTCCTACCCATGTTGCTATACAGGCATCACAGATGAAATGGTCAATGGAACATGCAGTTCATAGTTACACATAAGAAAAGATGGACAGAGCTCTACATACTGGGATCACTGATGGGAATGAGTCCTGTTGGAAGATGTTCACCAGCTGGCCAAGTCTCCCTCTCTTAGACCCACTTTCTATGCCAAGTTATGCCAAGTTCGAGAGTAGTTCTTGCCGTGCTTGATCTTCAGACCAGCTATCTTGAAGAAGGACTCTGCTAATGGTGCAAAGAGCATTTCCACAATGAGCAAGAAGAGCTCGAATGTGCCAGTTCCTTAGCTACCTTTGTTTGATTTTTAATCTGCACCACAATTAGTACAATGACTAAAAACATGTCAGTAAAGCTTTAAAAGCTAAAAACAGGTGGCTAATTAAATATTCCATCACTGCCCACTTTCCAAATTTTAAGGAAGTTTTCTTCTTCGAGGAGCTGTAAGGTATAAATGTTGAGGACCAATAATGCATATTGCCAAGGCTAATTTCCATGACAATACCCTAAATGGAATCTGGCTGCAAACATTTGTAGCCTATGATCCTTTTTGGGTTGCAGGGATGCTTTTCATATAGCTTCAATTCATTTATACCAAAGATTATACCTGGTAGGATAATTTCCATATTTTGCTAAGCTTGCTATTGGAATCAATACACTTGTGCATCCAGGCATAAACATTGGTTGGAGTGTATTCATTGAAGTTTTTTTAAAGTTCCAAACCCAGTCTTTTTTAGAATTTTGCTGCAAAATCAATCCAAGTATCTGATTAAGGACATCGAGAATCAAGGATTTTGAAATTTCCAACATAATTTCTACCCTGAGATAGCTATCAGAGTTTTTTTTTTAAGCTCCTGCAATGTGATCCAAGTTTTACACTTGGGATAGAATATGTCTGCAATTATCCTAATGCCATTAAGACGAAAAGTAACCTAAGGCAATGCACCAAGGGAAGCCAGCAACTAGGAATCTATCTTGTGTACATGCATCCAGTGAATAAAATGATTGCTGAATTGGAGATCATAATTTATCTCATTATTATGACATTTTGTAAATGATTTACATGCTTTCCAAATAACTTTGATTGAGGCCAGTTTGAGAAGTATTCTAGTTACAGAAGTTTCCTGTCTTGTTTACAATTGAGAAATCCATTACTTATCTTGGCTCAGAGTATGACCTTCCAAGCTTCCAATTCTTTGATAGCCCAAATAATCTACTTGGCATGTAGGGCTTTTCCCTTCCAGCAAACATTGATGATGCCTAAACTACCCTCATCTTTGAGAATACAACCAAATCCCAGCTCACGTGGTGGAAGCCTTTCTTTACTTATGTTGTAGCCCACAAAAAGTTGTGGAGGAGCTTATCTAGCTTCTAATGGGTAGCATTTGATGACACCCAATCCTATGAGTAATAGACGTGGATTTTGACCCTCACACTCATCTAATTTAATGGATAACAATTGCCTTGAATGCCCTTTATAGTGAAGGGGTAAACATTTAACATATTATATAAGAAAGACAATAATTTGCGGATTTGTGTAACATCCAACCAATAATCACTTAATACAATATGGAAGCTAATGAATAAAGTAAGCATAATAGTTAATAATCTAGGAGTCAAACGTTTGACCAAGTGCACTCAAGGCAAATGGAGGAAGATGTGAGCTTGCAAGCTCTCCAAAGCCAACGCTGCCACAACAACGAAGAGAAGTAGCCAACAAAGCAGCAACTGGCAGCTTCAATGGAGTGATGGTGCAGCTTGAAAGTGTGGGAGTTGATCAAGTTGAGAAGCCAAAGTGTGTAGAAGATTGAAGAAGCTAGATAGAATGAAGAATAAGGTAATTTGAAGGGAAGAATGGAGGCAAAAGGGTCGTTTGAAGTCGGTCGGAGGGGCAGGAAGCATTACACTTCGCATCCAATGGAGGAGTAACGCCCTTGTAGATTCTAGAGGCGAGAATCCTGTCAGGATGGCAACACGCCGCGCTAGCGTCCCAAACAAAATATCCCCCACCGACACACAAACCAGCTACCAAGTGGATGGAAGGTGGAAGCGGATGTGGAAAATACATCATCGGGTTCGTGTTTCTAAGGTAAGGGATACATAAATGGGGAATTTGCAAGGGGTGCAAATTCACGCCATTACAAGTCCATTCCTTTTGGTTGTGTTGTGTTTGTCCACAAGTGAGGTTGCAGCCTTTGTCTTTGTTTGTTACCTCTTTTGGTGTTGTTGAGGTCAGGTTTGTTGTCCCAGGCTCTTCTTGTGCTTGGTTTGTCTTTTCTTGGGCTTTGGGCTAGCTTTGGCATGTGTTGGTGTTGTGGGGTTCCTGGTTTTTGGTATTTTTTTGAGAATACAGGAGTTGTGGTGCTAGGCTTTTAGAGGAGAGGCATGTGTTGGTGCCTTATTGTGTTTTTTTTTTAAGCCTCTTCCTTTGTTGTTTGCCCCTGCACCTTCTGGCCTCTGTGTTTTCTCTTTTGTTTGGTGCAACCTATAAGTTTCTTGTGTTGTTTCTCTTTGGTGGTTGTTGTCCTGTGGGTGGTCTTCCTTGTGGAGATTCTCTGTATGGTGATGTTTGGCCTCTTCGGTGTTGCTCGGTGGAGTTGTTTATGCTTTGATTTCTGCTCGATGGTGTCCTGTTTTCACAGGGCAGGAGGCTTTGGCTCCTCCAATCCTAGGGCTCTACTTTTGTTTTCAAACCCTTTATGGTTTGTGAAGCTTATGTTAAGGTGGGGGTTTGGATGTTTTTTGCAGTTGTTTAAGGGTGTCTCTATGATCACCATTGAAGTGTTTTTCTTGATGGTTGGGTTACTTTCAAAGTTTATTCTGTTAACCCAAAAGTTTATGTTTCTTGAGGAAGTGGTTTTGATCCCTTTATGGCCTGTGAAGCCTTTGAAGTTAAAGGGGGAATTTTTTTTTCTTTGGCAGTTAGTTTCTTGTTGTTTGTGGTGGAACTTGGACGATTCATGCTCTATGGAATCATTGTTCATGGGAGCCTTTCTAGGTAAACCCACAAAAGTGGTTTACAATTCGAGTGAGGAAGGAAAAGTTGCAAAAAATGACCCCATGCAAAAAAAAGTGGTTTTTGGGATTTGAATGAACCCTTTGGTTCTGAGCAACCAAAAGAGGGTTCGGACGAACCTTGGTTCGAGCAAACCAATTAAATGTAAGGTCCCACCATTCCCGCCAAAAACACAAAGAAAACAATTTTTAAAAGGGGGTTTGAATGAACTCTGGTTCGCCCAAACCCCCCTTTTCCCATCTTTTCACCCTCTGGCACAAAAAAGTCCAGAATTTTGTGCTTCTCAAGCTCGAGTTGAGATGAAAATGGAGGAGACTTCATAGACCTAATCGGATTGATGGTAGTCCTTGGAACGAAGCTATCCAACGTAATATTATTTTAATATGTTTTGGTTTTATTATGTATTTGTTTTTAGTTTTATTAAACATAGGTTTTTCTCACCAAAAATCAAGTCTTCGCTCTCTACACGCGGGAAAAAATAGCAGCATTAACAAAATTTTTTTGAAAATATGAGTGCACCAGATATTGGAAGTGTTTGATCCAACAAAAAAGAATTGAATTTTGATACATACAAAAAGTTTAAGTGCTATGTCAGTCCCTATGTCCTAATTGTAATTGGTTTGACTTCTAAACTTGATTAAGGAAAAAATATTCAATAAAACACTATCTAACCACTGAAGCACTAGATATTGTAGTTGCTAAATCTAAATTAAAAATTAGAATTTTATCCTTCATGGAAAAAATTATGTGTTATACTCTGAGCCACCCTTAAAAATGTTGTTTATTAAAACTAGTTTTCAAGGAGATGGAAAAAGAAGTGCAACTCGATTCCAAAAATTTTGAAAAAATAAATTGCTACGTACAAAATGTGACAAATCACTAGTTTGCATCATCTTCAAATTCTTCACGGTTTAGCTGCTATAGGTGCTCGAAAGTGAAGATTTAGTTAGAAAAAATTATTTTAGTGTCCAATTTGGCCAAAAATTGTAAACCAGTATTGTGGGATCACCCTTTTGCTGTTGACTGGGTTGCAATGGTGCTTTTTGAAGGATACTTTTTTTTGGTGTCCTTGGTGAAGATTTTCTTGGAGGCGATGAAGGCCTTGATTCTTGTCTTTTGGCCTGCGTTCCTTAAGGGAACTTTCCTGGACCCCATATGGTGTGTGATGTCTCATTTCTTGAAGGGGTTGGATTCTTATGGTTTGCAGGAAACCTGGTTCATGATGCCCTGGTTGAAGGTTTCCATAGTTGCAGTGGTTGCCCTTTTGTTGTTTCCCTGTGACCTATGTTGCTGAAGGATGTCATTTCTTCCCTTTCTATTGGAATGTGTTCTTGCTTGCCAACTTTGCAGTCAATGTCTTCTATTGATGTAGAGACTACACCTTTTGAGGTGGAGTTGGGTTATGTAGAGATGGTTGGGTGTTCACTTTGTTGTTGGTCTTCTTTCTAGTAACCCCTATTGAGGTGGTGGATTTTGTTGTAGAGTTGTGAATTTTGTGGAAAGGGCTCTTATTTCATCTTCTCCTTTTGAGGTGGAGTTTGAGTTGGCTTGTGGGGTTGGTGGGTGTTGCAATAGGGTATTTGCCACTCTTAGTGTTGTGTAGTCTAATTTTCCTATTGAGGTGGGGAGTTTGGAAGGGCTGAAGTTTTTGAAAAGGAGCTCTTGCTGCCCTCTTTTTTGGGCCTCTCTTATGGGGAGAATCTGGTTGGGTGATGTGGGTTTTCGACATCACTATGTTTTCCATTTCTTTAGACTCAGTAATGTTCTCACTGAGTGGTTGGTTTGCTGCAACCTAGCTGTTGTAGGCTGAGTCGTTGCCTGGCTGATCCAAGCTGTGTTTGTTAGTTGTTAGGGTTCAAGGTCCCTATAAAAACCTAGTTGTAAAGGGTTTAAGGTTCCCTTCAAAACCTGATCTTTGTAGCATGAGTAGTCTAGTCTATCTTGTGGTGGCTGATGTTGTTAGGTTGTCGGTTGTTTGTGTTTTATCTGTTTGCAGTAGGGTTTTGGATCCCTTCAAAACCTATTTGTAAGGGGTTTTGGGTCCCTCCAAAACTTGTTTTTCCCATATAATCAAAACAAACAAAAGATGATTGATTGATGATGAAGTAAACAAGTATTAGTACGAAAGTTGAGATTTGTATGGGTACCAACAAGTACTAACTTGGTGACATGAGTAGCTTCTAGAGATTTTTATCTTGTTTTTTCTTCCCTCATATTCCTTTCTAGAATGGGAAGATCTTTTGCATTTACCTTTAGATTTCTTTCTTCCTAAGGGGAGAAATGTTGTTCAATGGGCATAGATCATCTTTCGCATCCACCATTGGTGTAGGAAACTACACATTGGGAAGCAAAGAGGATGGGGGTGATGTATAGGCACCCATGTACAATAATCTATCTCAGATGCAGTAGGATAAAACCTCATTTGAGGAAAAACTCGATACAAGGATGGGTCTGGTGCATAGTCCTTAATCTTCTTCCTCTCTTTCTTGGTTGTGGGAAGGGGATGGGTGACACTCTTTCCTTGCATGGGGTTTTATCTTTCTGCTTCTTCTGTGAGAGATTATTGTACATGGGTACCTAATATGGCCACACATTTGCCAGGATCTCATTCCTCCTAAGTTGTATTTATGGGGCTTTGGTGTTTTATTTATACTTCACCTTGGATATGTTTCTATCCAAGTGTAACATTGCATCTTATTAGTAAGTTTACATAAGATATTAAGAATATTTAATTGCTACTTAGATAGCTTGACTTGAGGTGCACAAGTGCCACCAATACCTTATGAACCCTTGATTGACAGTACTTAGGTGTCACTTTTGTTTAGTCAATGTCATCTCTATCTTAGTTAGATTGAGTTAACTCAACTCTTAATTGGGAGTGATTGAGATTTAAACTCACAACCTCTTGGACATGTCATCTCCTTGACTCATGCATCCAAGAGGCTCATATATTTGTAAGCAGTCTTTCGTATTGTATCTTCTCACATCCCCTGTATTAGTATAGTTTCTTTTTTTGCATTCTACATCATTTTTCTATTTACTTATTACTTTTGTAACATGTGTCCTCTTACCTAGATCTTAGCTCATATATTTAGATTTTCACTTAATATTCTCATTGAATCTTACATATATGATTTTGGGTTTATTATTTTAGGGGACAATACACTAGCTATTGAAGTTGATGTATGATAAAGAGAATTGACAATCACTAAATAGATGAACAAAATAGAAATTTCTTTAGTATTTATACATGGGAAAACCCATGGGAAGGTTGTATGCCTTATATATTGTTTCAATGCTTCAATTTCAATGATTATATATTTGTTCAATACAAAAATAAAATAAATTAGGGTCTATAGTGAAAACCAAAGAATTATCATACATGGTAGTGAGCCATGCCTTGGAACTTGAAGTGGGTAATGAAATAAGAACAAACTTACTAGATAAATGAATGATTGGACTTATTTATGTTTGGTACCCCTACTTTTTAGGGTCATAACTCTTATCTTGTAGCTCAAAATTCAATTATACAATGGAAAACTTAGATCACAAACTAGAGTAGGTGTCTTGAATGAAAGGTAAAGAAAGACATCAAGGCACCCAAATAAATTGTTGTGGATATATTCTTCTCTAGAGGGGCTTGAAAATGCAAAATTCAAAAAAGTAGAAAAAACCAAAAAATAGTTTTTCTAATTTTGTGTGAAATTGCAACTTGGATAACCTAAGTAGCTCCTAAGAACAACATGCATTAGTGATGAAAGGATAACTAGAAGTCTAGAGCCGCTGATTGGCATGAGAATTGATATTGATTAGTGTCCACCATATCGCAATTGTCAATATTTGACAAAAAGGAAATGTTCCATAAGCATTCCCTTATGCATTTGTTTAGGAACAACAATCTAGCAACAAGGACATCTACCTTTCTAGTCTAGAAGCATCCTACCCAAATTTCACGCAATCCTTTTTTTTGTAAAGTTCATTGACAACTTTCTATGGATATGGTATCACCTAGGTCTTTTATGAGGAGGAAGACATCCGCTCCTAGTAGGTTTGTAAAGAGGATGACAATAACCCCAAGGATGTTCCTGAGGGGAATGCCAATAACTTTGATTGAGGAGACTTGTGTAGGCATAGTGGAAAGGAGTAGTGAGTTGCAAATCAATCATATAAAGAACGACGTTATAAAAAGGATTCAGGGACTCATATTTAAGATTCTTGGGAGGAACAAGCAACATGGAATGATTTTGAATGCTCTCTTTGTTTTGTAATCATGTTTTCATGGTATGAACTCCACTAAAAGAAAGGAACACAAGTTTTCTCTCAGTCTTTGAGTGAGCCAAATATTAAAAAATGGTTGTTTCAGACTTCATTTCAAATTACTAGACATATTGCAATGTTGGAATAGATCAATCACCCACTCTCTATTATATTTAGTCCTTTACTTTAAGAAAGTATGTTGCAAGGAAGTTCAACCAAAAGCGGTTTTAGTGGCAAGAATTTTTGTTCTAGAAATATATTGTGCTGGAAATTCTAACTAGAGAAAAGATATCCCATGGAAATTTAGGAAAATAGTGAGAGAGCTCTAGAAAATCATAAGTTGTTTTAATATGCTACACTAAGGAGTGACTAAAATATTGCATGGAATGCAGATTTCAAAAGATTGACTACATGGCTACTTTTCACCCTTATAGAGTTGTGTTCAAGAAGCATTTAATTTTTTTCTTAAGATATTGATGTCTAAGAATTGAATGCCAATTGCTTGATGTAACTAATTTGTTGTCCATGAGCTAGTTAGGTGTGAACAATTGGTGATCGTTTGATGCATCATTGTTGATGTTAGTGAATTCAACAATGACTATCTGCATGCCAATGTAATGCATTTGTTCTTTTAGTTGTTTAGCACAAATGGTAATTATAATTGATTGGTGTGCAAAGCATTGCACAATGTAGAGATGGTTTGGAGAAAAGAGGCTCGTAATGTGCAATGAGTTACATTTGAAGAACACAAAAGATAATTTTTTGAGTCATTGTGCATGTCTCAAGAAAACATAACGCTGGGTCTAGGAGCATTGTTAGACCTATTGACAAATGACATAATGTTATATGGTTTGTCAATGAATCATTATGAGATTTATAATAATTGTAGGTTAATAAATAGTTAGAATTCCCATTTAAGAATGTTGTTGTCATGTACTGGAAGTTATAGAGGTTGCTTCTTATTTTTATCATTTTTTAATGTGGTTTTGAGATGTTTAATTGTGTAGATTTGATAGTGGATTGCCCAAAGAGATTATAAGAGTTTGGGCATGGATGCCTCATTGGAATTGCAACCAATTGAGGCAAGGCTTCCAATTGTATAACTTTCATCATTAATAATGAATAATAAAGGATACCTCCCATATCATGGTTGTATATATTTATTTAATTCTTTGTTAGGAAAGTCTTGGAATGCTTAAACATTGCCTATATCAACTATGCATTTTAAAATTATCCTCAACGTATAAACTACTAGAAGCCCCGAATTCGTTCATATTTCCATTAGGCTATATGTATTTCCATATGAAATTTGTTTAAGAGATTGCAATCACTTAAATTCATTTTGTATAAGATATTATATACATGGGTTATCTATGATCCATATGAAATTTGTTATTAGATTGTGATCACTCAAATTCATTTTTGTACAAGCTAAGAGTATAATTGTATGACAATTTAAAATGTTTTGTAGCAATTCTTCAAATTAATCGATTGTTGGAGATTTCCCCATCTTAATTGCAGTTTATCTAGCTAGAGATAAAATCTCTATTATATTGTATGACTTCATATTTTTTTCATGACTAACTCTAAATACTTATACTACTAAAGGTGTTTGGAGTTGATGCTTGGTGTTCAATACAAGGGATTTTACCTCCTTGGTAACTTTTTCATCCAAATCTCTTGCATTTTGAAATATAATGATAAATAGTTTATGTTGGTTTAATTATTAAATTATATGTAATGATTTTCTCCAGGTTTTTACCATTGAGAGCACTTCTTACACTTGTCGTTATTCTTTGTTTACTCTCATCCACTCTTCAAGAATATTTCAAAATAAAGGAAAAGACAAGAAGGGAAGTAACTAACAGCTGAAGGCAATAAATGTTTATTGGGTTGTAATTTATAATATTTTTTCAATAGCTTAATAACACCATCTAATATATCACCCTTAATTTTAATTTAGTCTCTAGAGGTAATGATATTGGATATTTAGAAAGTTGGTTAAATGACACCTTTATTTCTCATCATTGTTTGCATGTGATGATTAGTAAGGTGGCAAGGAAAGTCATAAAGCACTCATGAAGGTATATGTATAAAGCTATTTTTTGTAATTCATTGGCCATTTATCTTTTTAGGAGATCATGCCACTTTATGTAAACATTTTTTTATTATAAAAGGTGGAATAAAACAAAAAAATGCAATGTACAAAACCTCTTCAAATTCTAAGGTTTTATTAATATTTAGGGGAAAATTGAATAAATTATTTACAATTTCTTACACGAGTTCCTATATTAATGAGCAACCTCATATCCTAGAGGTACATAAGTGGGGAAAATCATAAAATGAGCTAGCAGGTAATGGAACCATCTTTAAGTGGGAATGCCACTCTTAACGTGTATATTATAGTCCCATTTTAGCACACCATTAAGGAAGAAATTTTAAAAATCACAAAGCTTCCATAAAGCTATCCAACCATTTGGTCAATGCTACTTATAATAGTTACCACCCCTAATAGTTAACTAGTTTTGTAGACATTAGTGTAAGATCTCTAATATAAGGGACCTCCCATAGTGGACACACCTATAGGACAATTCCTATGATAAAAAAGAACAATAACAAGAGAGTTAATCTAGTGGCTATAAGTAGGATAATAAGGAAGATGACTAAAATGTTAAGGGCTATAAAGATTACATGGATGGCGATAAAGTAGTTATAATGCAAAATAGTAATGTAACAAATTATGCAATAGAATTTAACCTCTTTACAATCAAACACATAACTTTAGATTCTTCTTGATGGAGACAATTTTTAGTCCTTCCAATAGTGTTATCTCGAGATTTATTATGGAGTTTGAAGTTAGTTGTAAATTGGAAGTAAGAAAACCCCCAATTTAGGGGAGTTTTTTGTTATTTAGTTGTTGAAGCTATTAAACTATATCCATTTTTAGTGATTATCAAATTTGACAATCTTTAGATATGATTGTAGCTTGCAAATTAGTAGCCAATTTTTTGATCTTAGATGCTTTGAATTTTCTATAGTTTGTTTCATTTAAGTATAGTTGCATCGACATGTCATATAACAAAATAAATTGTTAATTGTTATGTTCCTTCTAAGACAGGTCTTGATTTAACAATCTCTTTAGTATCATTATTAAAATATGAGTGGAAATTTAATTTAAAAATGAAACACATAAAATTTGTACGAGTATCAAAATTTTCAATCTATATCAATATGAAAGCTAAATTTGTTTATTTACAAGGAATAAAACATGTTGAATGAGGATGGGAAAATTGACTCTCATTTCATTTTGTTGCCAATCATTATTTATATTATGGATTCTTGCATCTCCAATTATGTATGTTATGTGAAATACAAGCTTGACTCATGCAACAATGTCGAAGAAGAGCACTTGATTGACATAAGGGCCTTCAATTAAATTTACTTAAAAGAGGTTGAGGACTTTCCTTATTGATAGGGAGAGTAGTGTGCAAATTCTCTTGAACTTATTGATCTAAAGTTGAAGTGCATAAATGACTTGGCATTAGTTGAGTGCCCAAACCCTCCATCTCCTTTCTTTGGTTGAGGTATACCCTCTCCCATTGAAAGGCTCAACCAATTAGAGAGCACTCTATCAATAGGATAAGGGGCACAAATGTTGTCACATTGATAATGTGCCTCTTGTTCCTCGACGATAGGGAGAAATTCTAGGCTTTCACTCAACTATAAGGAGATGAAATCAAAGATTTATCTCAATTGATAGGGATAGATCCTTTAGGGGCTCAATCAAAGTTAGGAGGAGGCAATGGATCTCATTCTAACTTTATATGTTTCAATGTGTAAATTCCCAACATTTATGAACACCAAAACTTCTTTTTCATTTTGAACCATTCATGTTTCTACACAACATCTAGCCTAGGAGATCAAACATTTTGTTAATTTGTGATTGATGCACATGTGAATTCTCAATTCAATTCCAAATATTATGTAGTATAGATATACAATTGATACAAATTAGGATCTTAGGATACTAATCATTATAAACAAGATATAAAATTAATAAAATGAGAATCATACGAGCATAGATTTTATACATTACACAAGGTATACATGGGGAAAACCCTTTTGGGTAAAAAGATCCTATAAAGCATCATTTTATTAAAACACGTACAATAATGGTCTATTATAACATAAATTGAACTTAGGGAACGCTTCTTCATATTTTCACGTGGCCAATAACACCTCGTGCATAGTGATAGAATTCACTATCAATCTCCAAGTTCATTATCTCTCAAACGAGAGAAAAGCTCCTTAAATATAGGAGGAAACGTGACATAATATCTAAAAGAGTATTAGTCACACCTATTCAACAACCACCATTCATAAATAATTAACAATCTAATTATTAGACTATAATTATTTCAAATGGGATATGCTTAGTAAGCATATAATATATAAAGTTTTATAACCTTATATTAGAACAATATATAAATGTTATAAGGGTATTACCCCTAATAACATTATGTTCTAACACTCCCCCTTAATGTTAATAGGGGGCATCACATGTCAATTTCCATAAAAGAAAAAATGAAGTACCCTAGTAACATAGGTCTTCTTTGACAGTGATAAATAAGGACACAAATATATACCAAGATGAAAGCCATGTATTCCAGACTACATGGAAGTCATCTTGTCATAATTTATGATCCTAGTGTTTTAAGAATGATGCTATATATCTGAGGTCTTGTTAAAAATATTGTTGGAGCTTGAGTCTTCTCAAATCAACCTCATCCTAGATTCATTACATAGTGCTTGTAGGATTTAACACAATGTTCTTGTAGGATTTAATACAATGCTTTTATAAGTGGGAAGATTTATAGATAATAATTTTAATAGATGCTCGTAGGACTTATACATCTAGGAGTTAGCCACTAGGTGGCGACATTAAGATGCACACCCCCTCTCAGTGGCATCACCTAAGGCCAATAATTTATCTAAATTTGGAGCATATAATGCCTAGAGGTCTTATATTATGCATGTTAGGTCTTACATCTATGATTTATTCATGAGGTATTATGAACACTCTCCCTCAATGGCATCACCTAAGGCCAATTGCTCCATAGAGGTTTTGATAAGTGATGGCTAAGATTTCAATATTTTTCGTCTTGCTCATATCATACATTTGCTTGAATATATTTGGAGAGAATTTTCATGATAAAATACTTTTCTTTGAATAGAACTGAAGACAACTTTTATGATAAAATACTTTTTCTTGAATAGAACTGGAGAGAACCTTTATGATAAAATACTCACTTGAGTAGAATTTTTATGATGGAACAATTTCACTTGAGTGAGATGCCATATGTTTTTCTCTTTTTGGAAATGAGATTATTTTCTAAGAGTACAAATACATCCAATTATCAAATAGTTAGGTGGTACTTTTATAAGTATCCAATTGAAACTCTTCTACAATTCCTCAAAGCCATATTAATTCTTCAAGAGTTGCTTTTGTATTTTGGGTTTTTGTTAAAAAACCATAGAAGATATCCTCTTAAAGTATTACTCCATACATGGAATAACAATTGCTTCATTTATTTTGAAGAAAATCTAAAATGGAATAAACAAAATAGATAGTAACATAATAATCAAGTAAATTT
This sequence comes from Sequoia sempervirens, assembly GCA_007258455.2. Classification (NCBI taxonomy): domain Eukaryota; kingdom Viridiplantae; phylum Streptophyta; class Pinopsida; order Cupressales; family Cupressaceae; genus Sequoia; species Sequoia sempervirens. Next base: position 2,539 of record VDFB02268926.1, on the reverse strand, counting down.
GATTCTTGGTATAAGAATAATAAGGACCATCATTAATTATATGCATTTGTCATTCACCAATGATCATAAAATATTGGTCCATAAACATAAGTATGAATAATTTGTCACGTCTCTTTTAAGAAAAAAAAATAGTCATGCTACTAAATATATAATAATGATCCATAAAAAAATTAAGCAATGGGTGAGCTATCATTTCCAGGCTTGCTCCTGAGACAGTGTATTGGGGCGATAGTCACCCATCATAATGATCAATATAAGATGATTATTTTTCATAATAGTATGATTAAAATGTGGATCGGATACAACATAGAGCAACAAATTTCTTTGATTTCCGAAAAAAGGACAATAGAGGTCTTAAGGTGATTTGACAAGCGGCTAGGTTTTTTGTATGAGTTTTGTGTACATCTTAATGAGCACTTTATCAAGTTTGAATTTACTTATGCATATTTATTAACATTTACATCCCTTAGATAAACATTTTATCCTCCATATATGGATAAATAGATAAATTTTATGTTTATCATTGTGATGATAGAAAAGCATATGAATAATAGAAATATGTTTGATCATCAAATATACTAGAATCAAGACTATTCTCGATGCAATATAATGTCTATTCTTCATAAAATAACTAGAAATTATTTTTAGATGAATCATAATGGTCCTTCCCTTTATTCCTACTAGTGCACTTATGATTCTTTTGTAATACAACTTAAAGCACTAATATAGATAATACCAATTAATTTTGAAGGACGAATTGAAGGGAAGGGCACACACTGATGTAAAGTTAATTGTTTGAATAAATCAAGGTTTATTCTATGGGTCTTTAAATGTATCAAGACATTTTTTTTTTTAAAGTATTGAAACTAGATGGAAAATGTCATGGTAGACAAATTTCATTATTACAACAAAGAAGACAAAAACTCACTCCATCAAAATGTAGTTTAAGATATTCCCATCAAATAATTACATGTCAATTAGCCTATTTCCTAGCCACATTTCACTCAATGTCCTAATTGTGAGGAACATTTCTAAAAAAATTATAAAAATATTTTTTGGATTTTCTTTTCATGATCAGTAGTGGATGCCAAGAAATTTCACTAATTTTGTTCTAAGACTTTGGTTCAAAAAGATATTTAATATGATACAAAACTTCACTAGAACTTATGTTTAAGGATAAAACTTTTCTAAAGGATTATACTTATTACTAATGATCAAGAACCTTTGATAAGGAACAAGAACCTCATCTGTATCTCCATAGCCACACATCTTTTGGTGAGTTTATTTGGATATAATATTCTTGTATCATTATCCATTTTCTCTTAACACATGATTAGAGATTGACCCAATACAATAAGGAATGAAAGAAAATGAGTGGGACTCTATGGAATGATGGACAATGAATATACCATAAAAAATAATATTTTTAAAAATTGCAAATGTAAAATGTGGAAACAATTATGCCACATAGGGCTTAAAATTGTGAAAAGCCAAATATGAATATGAATAAAAACTCAAGAGTGAAATACAAGTCAACTTGGTTATTATGCTTCTAGTATTGTGTAGAAGAACATGTGACTCTTTAAGAGGATTTTTTCAATATACGAAGGTCACAAAAAGGTAAGCTCCAAAAGGGATCACTAAAGAGCTTTCCAACTCAATTGATGAACAAATTCTTGTAGGTGAAACCTTTCAGAAAACTTAATCATTTTTAATGAGAAATGTTGAAGATAATATGCACAAACACATAGACGATGAATGGTGATGATGTAGATTATTCTCTTTATTTTCCATTGGAATTGAATTGCACTCTATTTTGTTAATGAAGGAAGTGGAATATGTCATAACATACATACCCTTCTTGGATGTTCTTCTTAAGAGGAAAGTGAATGGATCTCTATCTAAATCCATGTTCTCACCATATTTGACCCTAAAAATGGAGTTCAAAATATCCTAGCCACAAAAGCTTTTAGGATGTCAGATGAGAAGCGTCTAGATCAAAAAATATATATCTAAGAGAGATTTTCAAGAAGAATGACTAACAAGAAAGCAAATCTCTATGGAATTTTGTCAAATCAAGGAAACCATGAGTGTAAAAAAAGACTCATCAAGAGTTTTTCTTGGCATATTGTTGTCATTGATGTCAAAAGGGGGAATCATGCAAGGGAGATTGTTGGCATGATGAAAGAAGGATCAGAGGTGGAATGGATATGATCTGGTAAAGGAGGATGTTGGCATTTATGTAAAAGTGTCATTGTTGTCAAAGGTTGAAGTTGCTTTGTGCAAGTGTTGAAGAGGTTGCAAAAGTTTGGGTCTCGGGCCTCCCCTCAAAAGGATGATGTTAAATCTGTTGTCCAAAGTATTTCGGACTTCAGACTTCGGGAGTACAACTTACCATGGTGTTCGAAGTTGGCAAGATGGAAGGGCGAACCCCACCATCTGAGTACAAGATCAATGCAAAGATGGTGTTTCACACTTTGGAGTTTCGCAGGTATGAGTTATGGTTTGCGATATATGTGAAAGGAGGTAAATGGAAAAG
>VDFB02268925.1:0-36117 GCA_007258455.2 Sequoia sempervirens | reverse complement strand
TCATGCAAGGGAGATTGTTGGCATGATGAAAGAAGGATCAGAGGTGGAATGGATATGATCTGGTAAAGGAGGATGTTGGCATTTATGTAAAAGTGTCATTGTTGTCAAAGGTTGAAGTTGCTTTGTGCAAGTGTTGAAGAGGTTGCAAAAGTTTGGGTCTCGGGCCTCCCCTCAAAAGGATGATGTTAAATCTGTTGTCCAAAGTATTTCGGACTTCAGACTTCGGGAGTACAACTTACCATGGTGTTCGAAGTTGGCAAGATGGAAGGGCGAACCCCACCATCTGACAAGATCAATGCAAAGATGGTGTTTCACACTTTGGAGTTTCGCAGGTATGAGTTATGGTTTGCGATATATGTGAAAGGAGGTAAATGGAAAAGGACAAAGAGTGCATCAGACTTATGTGTTTGGACTTACTTGACTAAAGCTACAATGCACTCCAAGCATAAGGAAAGAGAAATGAGAGAACTCCGACCCCCCAAAAACAAAAGGAAGGCTATGAATGTTGACTTCGGGTAATCTGCTTGAGCAAGAATTTGCGAAAGTGGTACGTTTGGGGAATCTGAATATCCACAAATTCCATGAAGAGGAGAGTTTTGGGAAATGCAAGGGTTTGCGGATTTAGCAAAGGACAAAAGAGTTCGGGGTGACAGGAAGATGTTTGTAGGAGCTATGTTGGTGTCCCTTCGATATGCCGAAAAGCAGAACAAGCGGCAACAGTGGAGATCCATTATAGCGGTTCGAAGGAAGAATACAATGTCGGGTGGAAATGGTTTACAGTCCCTTCGAAGAAGTGATAAAGAGACATCAAAGTGACAATTAGATTTCGAAGAAATATTTCTTTGTGTCCCTTCGATACGTTGATAGTGGTTAGTGTAGTTGACGTAGCAAACAGGTGGAGCTATGTAGTCAATCGATGTGTCATATTACATGCAGTCAAGGGCAGCACGTGGTTAGTGGAGAATGACGTCTCTAAGGTTCATTGAATGAACTGATGGAAATCAGTGAGACTTGTTAAGGTGTCCCCTTGACATTCCGATGTGAGCCTAATTGGAGAGAAAGATGCATTTTAGTGAGAGTTATTCAGAAGTCCCTTCGACACAGCAATGCAATGGTGATCACTTGGTGGGACCCGACTGGAAGTGATGTAGGAGGTAGGTGATGTGTTACGACAAGTGGCAAAAAATGATTGGTTGCTTTGGAAATTCACATCCTTGTTGTGAATTGCATGGCAATGACTTGTCAAGTGGACCCCGCGGTTGGCACTTCAAGTATTTGAAGCAGATCAAAGAGAAGGTGAAAGTTCGGCAGGACCAAATGATTGGTCACTTCGATAGTTTGATAGAACTTCATTGGATAGATTTTTGCATATCGGAGTGAGGATTCTTTGAGTCCCCTCGACACGACGAAGTCACGATGAATAGTGTCATGGTGGGACCTGATAGGCTGACGATTGAGTGATGAAAAATAAGGAGTTGACACGTGGCGAGGATGTGGACGTCAAGTGGCATTGACTCTTCATTGGGGAGACATATGAAGATTGACAAAACATGATAGTTGATCTCTTCGATATTTCGATAGAGCTTCATAAAAGAGATTTCACCTCATAAGAGAGAGGTGACTTGGTGTCCCCTCGATCCAACAAAGTCATGACGAAGATCTAAGTGGGACCTGATAGGAAGGTGACGGTGATGGAAGATGACGTATGTTGATAGGTAGCAAAGAGCGATTTCTCGATATACTAATTCACATCGTTATTGTGAATTATGTGGTGATGATGTGGATGACAGATGGTGTGAGGACCCGTGTCTTTCACAAGAGGTGTCGGAGTGAATGGTGTTTATCGATAGGACTCTAAAGAGTCTCAGCTAGATATGATAATGCATCTTCAATGATGAAAAGTGATGGTCAACATTATGCGTTGAGCTTTGAGATTGAACCCTAAGATCGACGATGCCAGATTAAAGGTAACTAATCTAACGATGTTGTTTTAAAGTAACAACAATGAATTGTGAATGCGTGATCATGGTGCAAAAGAGAAGATCTACAACCAATATTTGAACGTAAAGATCCACAATGGCTATGATAGTGTGAATGAGGGTTTCCGACAAAGAATGACACAGTGAACGAATTTAATTCGTTCAACTGCTCCAACTACCATCTGATTAAAGATTTGATCTGTTAAGCAGTGACAGTTTGTAAAGGAGATGAAGATCAAAATCAAATCAATTGAACAGAAGAACACATTAAATGCATATCTAATTCTAGGGTTTGACAGAGAGCCAATTTGGGAAAATTCTCTATGACAAAATTTAATGTGGAAGCAGCTCAGTGCAGAGGTATGGTGATATCTAGTAAACCCTATCAAATGTCTTAATGATGAGTTGGATGATGGTGCAAGGCTTGAGGTGAATTGGTAGCTTGCTGAAGAAGATAGTGGGAAAACCCTTGCAAAATATTTGAGATGATCTAAATGGTGGTGAGGATCTCGAGACTGTGATGACAAGTCGGTGGAGTTAAGGAAAAGAAGAAGACAATATGATATTATCTAAGAGTTGTATCTATAGTAGTAGAAGAGTAGAGGAGAGTGTCTACAAGTGAGATGAGTTTGTAGTAGCGGAGTATGCTAAAAGGTGTGATAACTTATTGAATATGCAGCAGAGGTAGAGTGTAAAGATAGAGGGGAATGCAGACATCAAATGCACTAAGTCTGTTTGATTAGAACCCATACAAAAAGATCTTATCTAGGTTAATATTAAGGTGCAGAAGTGAAGGTGCAGTATTTAGAACAAAGGAATTTCTAAGTGCAGAGAAGAAAGAGAAGAGAAGAGAAGAGAAGAGAAGAGAGAGAAGTACAAAGGTATGTGTTGCTGAAATTGTAGCATCAACAACAGAGTGTGAGTTGCAGTAAGTGCAACAATGTATTGAATGTATTGATGCATTATCAAGTTATGCAAAACCAATTTTATGCATATATGAGATTGTAATGTTGTAGAGGTTGTTGCCTTCGTTTGTACTAAGTTGGTGCTTAGAGTAGGGAATTGATGTCTCCTTGGAGTTGGTGCTCCTAAATCAGGGAGTTGGTACTTCCTTGGGTTGGTGCCCTAAAATATTGTAACAGAGGATTTATTTGTGACGTTGGATTTGAGCAGTAGACTCAAGCAACATTTTTCACCATGGTTTTTCCCATCTTGGGTTTTCCACGTACATCATGTGTTATGGGCTTTTGTGTGAATGTGTGTCTATCTCTCTATATGTTTAGTTAATTTGCACATTAAGGATTTAAGTAATTAATCTGCATAAAGAGTTTAAGGAGTTAGTCTGCACAAAAGTTTATTAGAGTCAAGTGTTAAGATCTACTGATTCAGCCCCCCTCTCAGTAGATTGTTGTGTTCCAACACCTCTGACCTTCCTCTAATACATTGAAGGGGTCTACAATAAAATTTCTAAAATTCTAAAATTCCTTTTCATAAGATCTATATTTGTTAGAAAAAACAAAATCAGGAATATGTTGAGATTGTGAAAGATGAATTGGGTCCAAAGCTTCAAAATATGTTTATGAGATTGCGTTGAACACCCGAAATACTGAGAGGGGGGGTGAATCAGTATTCCCAAAAATCAGTTAAATACCAGCCATCCAATTAACATAGCATACTTAGCAATTAATATAAATGAAAGCATAAACACTCCATAACATATGCAACACATGAACACCATAAATTTTACTAGAAACCCAAGATGGGAAAAACCACGGTGAGGATTAGCTCACAATATAGTATGATTGGTCATAAAATATTACATAGAGGCTCACTGCCAAAAGGACTCACTATCCGAGTGAACTCATTGTTCACAGAAAAAAATAAGACATGAAAGGGTGGCTACATAGCCAAGTTTTGAACTGATACAAATGCATATGTCATATATTGAATTCAATTCCTTTGAAGCTCAAGATTCTAATCCAAACTACTCCGCCTGATAGAGAACAAAAATCTCTGCTTCGAATTATATTCGCATATCATTTTCTTAATCTTCTATAAAAAAAATCCTTTTTGCTTGTAACTAGCATACCCCTCTCCTTAATCTCAAAATGATCGTATATATATATATATATATACACATGAGCATCATTGCAAACACTAACTAGGTCGGCCTCAAGAGATGACACCAAGGAGAATGCAAAGTGTGCTTGGTTGACACCCAATTCAAATTCAAATATCTCTGTACCACAAAACCTGTGAGATATAGGTCAACATGGATCTATAAAAGATCCTTCTTACATCTGCATTACAATTTCAATCTCCACAACCTTTTGCATAATTTAGGTCGACCAAGCATAAGACCTAAAACATAATACTCCAATTTGTTATCACACACAAAACATGTGTATCTCAAAATTTCATGCTAGCTAGAAGTATTAAACCGTAGACACCTGTAAACATTATCCCAAAATCACAGGGCCAAGCGTGCACTCGCGGAGAAGTGCAGACAAAAAAGGCTATGCTCATAGCACTAAAAATTGGGAACACTCTATATTTAGAACTTTTGTTAAATGCAATTTTTGAACTATTCATTCAAAGTCCAAACCAGCTGAAATTTTGGAAATAGGCATTGATATCATCCACAAACCACACATTGGAATTGCAAGAAGGGATCTAAACATGCAATGAAATGCAAACCAATCTAAGAAGGGCTCGGAGAGCTAAAACTGTCGACTAAGAAGAGTATTCTTCATACCACCATGTAGTGTTGACATCAATGACAACACGTCTTCTTCATTCTTTCAACAGATTGAATGCTCTCGTTGTGTATCTTATATTGGAATGACGAGTATATCAATCATTACTAAGAATTGCAAAGACATATTATGGGAGGACTAGGAAATATGCAGTAGCAAATCACTATTTTAACCAAGAACAACATTTAAAATCTAAAATTGAGGATACCACAGTCATTGTTGCGGAAGATCACTACTTGAAGAGGTATCTTAGGGAGGCAATGGAATCAATGTCAATTAAAAACTATCTCTAGTCATAATTTCCATCACCATGAGACATTACAAGTATGAACCACCTTGCAATCGTTCATTTTAACAAGACATGGAGATATTATTTTGTATAATGGAAGGGGAAATCCAAATGGAATAAATCCCTTCATAGCTGTCTATGTAAGCTTAATGCTAGTTAGCAATAAATACTTGTGTTGTCCAATGAAAGAAATATCTTTTACATGAATTGTATTGTAGAGATCAAATGAGAGAAATTACTTTGGCAGAGGTCACATATTTGGCATGACATGTGCATTCATGACATCTTACATGATCACATTTATTTGAGGCATTCTATACAACAACTTGATCTACGAGACCACATTTCTTTGCATACATGTTCACTAGAGAATTTCCAACTTCCAACACAACAATATGCATTTTAATATGGAAGATTTAGTTGATGTCTTCATGGACTGAGAGGATGCAAATAGTATTTTTCTCCATCGATGCCAACCAATTCAGCATACACTTTGCTGACTATGTGCCTTTCATAATTATAATGTTGTACTCCTCATAATATGCCTCCTTGGAACAAGGTAAGGGCATCCTTCCACTATCAACCTAAATCAACGCTAATATCTTCAAGTGCACAGTTGCCAAAACAATGTTGGCTATCAGGGATATGAACATGGTTGTCACATAACTTGGAACAAACTAATAGGTGTGTGAAGCACCGTGAGTAGAGTATTAAGTGGGGATAATTCCATTTTCCTATGTGGTTGTTTAAATGTGTTTTCTATTTAAATTTAAGCAGTTGGAGTGTTCCCATGCATAAATTTTACTATGGGAAAAAAGATAATTTAGAATATTTTCCAAAGCAACATCTATTTAGGAATTGAAAATAAGCTTTGAAAAAAGGGGGGTTGGAAATAAGCAGCAACTGCATATTGCTAAAAATCCACGTGGCTCCACAAGTTTATTTCCCTCTTTTTTAACATTTGCTTTCAAAAAAAAAATTCCCATTTTTTTCAGTGCACAAATAATTATTAATATTATAAATATAAATTTAAGATGATTGCTTAAAAATAAGCAGAAAAATTAAATATTCATGGGGCCACAAGCTCCACAAATAATTCCTAAATAAGTTTAGTAGTGACTACTAGCCAAAATAAGTTAAGCATCCGCATGAGGACAAACCATAGACAGGGTGTGGTGTCACCTACACAACTCAATGATTTTCCTTTGTATAATTGAGAAGAAGCAATGTCCACAAATATTTGATATATGTGGTTTTATTACATGTCTTTTTTCAAATTTGGTTAACATAATGGATATTTCTCATATACATTTAACAATTCAAATAATAAAATGTTGATTATGTTGTAAAATATGTATAGTATGCATAATTTTTTAATCAACAAAATTGAAAAAAATATAGATGTATCTTGTCAAATTGATCTATAATGAACTATTATTTCTATGACAACAATACTATTAGAATTTTTTCTAATTCCTTCTTGCAACATGTCAAGGATGGAATTACTTGACATGAGATCTTTGCATATTTGGTATCTTAATGGATCTCCCAACAAGATAGCCTATCATGTGAGTTGTTGATGACACAGTGGAAGAAGACAATCAACAGTGAATATCATGATGTTTTTTAGTGTTGTCATCATCAACACGATAGCAAAGCTAATAAGGAGCCATATTTAGGCATAGTTCGTTACAACCTTACAAAGACATCATGCCCTTACTATATTTCCTATGCTCTATTATTGGAAAGTTATAGTTTTTATGATCTACCTTAAATAATTCATTGTCAAAAACTTTTCAATGTCACATATAAAAATGATTAGTACACCTAATTTGGATAAAAAATATCTACTCGTGTAGTGCTTTTACCCAAGATAGATTGGGCTACTTGATGTGATTATACATTAATGTACACCATTAACAAATTAAAAAAGTAAAAATGAAATAAATTTAAGAATAATAAAAGAGGCATACCATATGTATTGCAAAAATAGCCTTTCACATGTGTTGATTGAGCATAAAGAGGTTTTCCATCAAGTTCTATATATCTTAAGATATAACCTTTAAAATGACCAATATAGCCTAACTTACTCTTATACCATGTTATTAATTAGGGTCTTAGGATACTAATCATTATAAATGAGATATAAAATAAATAAAATGAAAATCATACAAGCACATATTTTACACATTACACAAGATATACATGGAGAAAACTCTTTCGGATGAAAAAATCCTCATAAAGCATCATTTGATTAAAAAAATTACAATAATGGGTTGTTGTAACATAGACTAAACTAGGAGAACACTTCTCCATACTTCCACATGGCTAATAATACCTCATCTACATAGTGATAGAATTCACTATCAATCTCCAAATTCATTATCTCTCAAATGAGAGATAACCTCCTTAAATAGGAGGAAGGGTGCCAATACCTGAAAGGGTATTAGTCACATCTATTCAACAACCACCATTCATAAATAATTAATAATCTAATTATTAGACTATAATTATTTCAAATGGGACATGCTTGATAAACATATAATATATAAGGTTTTATAACCTTATATTAGAACAATATAAATGTTATAAGGGTATGACCCCTAATACTTACCCTTATAACATTATGTTCTAACAATAATGAATATGATAAATGTCTTTTATTATGAATAATTTAAGTTTCCTATAATATTCATTTTTCCTATTTTTTAATTGTCATCCCTTGTCATCTCCAAAGAAAATGGCTCTGATTCCCTATGGTCTTAGAAACGCATTCTTGTGTTTACTAATGTCCCCACAAACACTAAGGAACATAGATATGTGTTCTTCCCAATGTATTTATACAAAAACATACAAATAAAACACTTCAATATGGTGTTGCATTAAATAAGGTTTTAATTATTATTTTTATCTATAAATAAATATATATTAAGGGTATATGTGATCTACAATCAATATGTAATAAGAAGAACAAATCGAAGTGGTAATTATGGTACTTGCATATATGACCAACTTGGGGAACTACTTAAGGTTTGTAGTTGGGAAATGGTGGCACTATCCCCTTGCTCAACCAAGTAGTTAAGTATACACTACTAGGCATAAGAGTTGGGTAAGGGAAACATCATCCCCTCATGTAATATAGAATTCACACAAATCAAGAATTTATTTAATAGATAATATTCCACCAAATAACACCTTTAAACTTAACACAACTTGAAACTAATTCAACTCACTTATGAATTTATTTTACTCTTTCCAACCTTTAGATTATTCCAATACTATATGATTCTCATAATTAGGAATGTATAATTTACAGAATTTTCACACATGTATCCATCTCACTTAATTTTTATATATTCACATTGAAAATTTCACAAGCTAGTCATAGATACAAACTTTGCCATGAGGTTCCTATTGCATCCTCTAAAATTCAACAAAGTGATTAGCTACTCAATTGTGCTGGCATCATTTGTACTTGTAGATGGGCCAATCCCACTTAGTACAAAGTGCCTACTTGGTATCCACTCTCTTGCCATGTCAATACATATGCACACCTAAGCTCACAAGGGTACAACAAAAACATCATGCAACTAGATGAATGGAAGATAGAAAAATCATACAATACATTATTTTTTGTAGTCACTTTTTATGTCAATATCATGATTGTTCCCTTGTATATTAGGTCATTGAAGACTAATTTCCCTCTATTTTTGTTTTTGAACACTAATCAAATTCATTTTAGTTAATGATGAATAATTTCCAACACATCAAACAAGGCAATAATTAGAGTATAAATTTAAGGGTTGTGCCAAAAGGATAAAAAAATGGCATACTAGTAGCAAGTTGCATGATTCGCCAAAAATTGCCTCCAAATTGATAGTATAAAACAAGCAAACCATCAAAAAATATGCAACTAGCTAAATACATGAAAAAACATTTGGAAGTTGGTGAAAATGGCAAAGGACAGGGGGTGGTAGGGGAACAAATTGACAAATGACCTTTATGCCACAACAAGTGAAAATATGTCAATATAGAACTTCTTTGGTGAATTGAGACTCAACAAAGGAGTTCTCAAAAGTACAAAATAACCCACACCCCCATAGCCTAAGAAAAGAGTGGAAGAATAATTTATAATAGAATATTTGTAATGTCCATGAGGATAAATCCCTTAGAATTGCATGATTACTCATTGTATAATTCAAAATTTGCAAAAACATGAGAAGTGAGATAGCCACAAATCACAACCTTGCATTAGCCTATACATATTTGTGAAAAGTGAAAATGAGTAAATTTATGAAATCACTCATGATACAATCAAAGTTGGTAAAAACAAAAATTCCAAGAACCTCCAAATTGTGCAATTCTCCATTTCTATGCCCAAAAAATAGTAAAAAATGAAAAACGATTAATCTTGAATTGCATGACTTTGTAATGTATCCTAGTGATCAAGTAATCTTGATGGATTATTTTATTAATCTTTGGATCGGTACCTATAGATGTGTTTTCAACATAAATACAAAGTATGAATGGAGAGTTTTCCAAGTTCAAATTGAAGCTTATCTATGGAAAGCAATTATATGATACAAATGACCTTATATGGAAACATTAGGAATAAAGTACTCTCATGTTCCAAAGATAAAAGACTTTTAGGTTAGAAGGTAAGAGAATAACCACATTTCTCTAAGTGGATTGGAATATCTAAATACACAAAAGTTTCTTGAAGGGATTTTTGATTTAGAAAAACAAGATCACCTAGACGAATATACACATGGATGGATGAACAACCTTTGTCCCTATTCAATTGGTTTGTCAAGGAGAATACATCCATATGAGATAAGACCAAAAAAAATTGGACCAAAGTGTTAGCTAAATTTAAAGAAAATATTAGAAAGGGATTTAGGAACATCTAGGGGAAAAAGTAAAAAATATTTGAGCACAAAACAACCAAGGGAAAGAAAAACCCTATACTAGGATTAAGAGTTGTTAGAGTAAGTGGAGCGATGAATAGGAAAGATGGAAGAAATTAAAATTGTCATTCCCATTATTTTTACATCCTAAATAAAACACATACACCATTTTTTTTATTTATTTCAACACAAAATAAGATGCATTTAGGGAAACGCCTTTCATGCATTGGATGTCATCAAGTTTACAATGATGTCATAAATGCTTCTCGCATAACGTGAGAATGAAGTGAATGCAAAAATGGTTTAGGGATATTGATATTCAATCCCAACCATGAGACAAACTATTTATTGAGAAGTTAAATTTGTTAATGACCTTCTAAGTTGATAAAGTTAGAACCAAGATTTTAATGTTGATTCCAAACTTATAAAGAATGAGAATATGTTTTTAAATGATCCCTTGTCATTAGTTGTTTAATTCATGATTATCAAAATCAATATTCTTGCACTTACAAAATATATTTCTTGCTCACAAATCACACATGTTCAAATCTATCACAGTTAGACATAATGATCAATCCAAAACCCAAAATGTTTGATTTAGAACAACAAACAAATAAATTAATGTCATAAACAAATGAACTATGGAAGATTTGATACTAATAACGAAAGAGATAAGAGACAATAGGGTTCAACAATCTCATCTTGAATAATTTTAGCTTGTTTTTTTGTTAACAACATTAATACAAAATATAATGTTGATTATTAAGTCTTAAAAGTTTATTAAAGGATCAAGAATTTTAGGTATACATAATTCTTATTATTATTTCCCTATCCTCCATTTAAATTTTTTTGATGTACATATAGTTATAATCTTTAAAATTAATAAATTAATTCGAAATGGAAAAAAGCTTCTAATAAAATGGAAGTAACTTTCTAAATTACAAAATTAGACTAAACAAGAACTACTTTTAACCAAAAATTAATTTAGTAACTAATTTGGGAACTCTTTAAATGTGACTTTCCTCTTGGGTTTTTCTTTTACAATAGAATTTCTAATATGTTTCCATTTTCTTTCTCATTATGCATTTTAAAAAGTTTGATCAAAGATTGGTCTCATTGGTTATTTGATTTCTCATATTGACTATTGCTTATTTATTATAGATTAATTGCTTTCTACAAGTTTGGTTTATTTGTTTGTGCAGATTTGGAGTGTTCAAGAAAGTTTTCCAATTTCATTAATATATTACAGTTGAATATATATATAATACTCAAATTATTTAACAAGAGACTAAAAAATTATAGTGATTTGATTTCATTTTAGTATATAAAACTATTTTTTTGTGTGCAGAATATTCAATAATCCAACAAAAATGAGTTCTTTATTGACTGATAAATATATTGTTTTTTTTAATTTTAAAAACTATTTGCAAATCCGAATTTGGGGGGTAATCTCCTCCCATGGAGACTGCGACAACATGGGGTGGCAGCCCCATAGGCGCCTCCCATGGTCGACTCATGTAAATTTTTAAATCTATATATTTTTAATATATAATTATTAATTATTAAATTCTTTAATACTTTTTAATTTTATTTTATATATAATATTATATAAAATTTATATATATAATGTAGAATTAATTTTGAATATATATTTTCTTGTACATATACATATAACATTTTTTACTAAATCAATTATATTATTTTTTATAAAATAATTTCATGCATATTGACAACATAGGCATGATGGTAAAAACTATGTTTCCAACTAACTATGATTTTTCCAACTAATTATGATTTAAATATGTATTGCAAAAGAAGACAAAATTTCTTTCTTCACAAACTAAATTATTGAATATGATTTTTAAGATGTGGAGTGTACTCTTAACTAATTCCTTAACCAATTTTAGTTACATTGATTTCCAATTTTTGATTCAATGAAACAATAATAACCTAATAGACATTTATGCAATGGAATGATTAGTCTAACGGTGATCCCATAATAGTGGTTTGTACCTTTAACAAACCCACACCTAAATTATTATTTTTAACTAAATCACATCTCGCAATCTATATATAAAAGGAAACTCAGGAGGAATTTCCGGTAAGATGGCAAACTAGAGTCCTATCAAATTTTAATTGTAGATTCTAAATATATTTTTTTCAAAATTTTTGGAATCAAATTTCACTTATTTTTCCATCTCCTTCAAAAACTAGTTTTTTTTTTTTTTAGTAAACACCATTTTTAAGGAGTGGCGTTCATCGTATAACACAACTTTTTTCCATGAAGGATAAAATTAATTCTTTCAAATTTAGATTTGTAATTTGATACTAGTGCTTCCACTTGGTTACATAGTTTTATTGAATATTTTTTCTTTAATCAAGTTTCAAAGTCAAAGAAACTACAATTCAAACATAGCGCAATTGTATAACGCATACATTTTTTGTATGTATCAAAATTCATTTTTTTTTTGTTGGATCAAGGACTTCAATATTTGGTGCACTCATAATTTTCAATTTTTTTTTTGATAATCTTCTATTTTTCCACGTGCAGAACAAAGAAATTTATTTTCAATGAAAAACCTATGTTTACTAAAACTTAAAAACAAATATTAAATAAAGCCAAAACATATTAAATTATAGTTCATTAGATAGTTTGTTCTGAGGAATGTTCATAATCGCTCTGAAATAAATTTCAATGAATTCAGTTTGATCCCCCAAAAGCTAAAATCAAAAGTGATTTTATCAAAGATTTTGATAGGTAAATGAGACACATTTATATAGGTATGACGAAACTAGCAGGGTTCTATCCAAGGGGTTTGATCTAAGGTAATTTGATCAAACCCTCTTCAATCAAAATTATTTAAGTGAAACTTTTTAAGACTTAAATCATTATATTTTCTAAAAATATGTGATTTCACTAAAATTGCCCTCAGAATTGTAAAACAACTATTATGACAACACCCCTAGACATATTCTATTTTTATGCAAGTTTATAACATTAAAGAATAAATTACCTTTCTTCCACTTAGTCCTACTCAACTAACATAATACAAAAAGTGCATGTACACATATATACCTTATACGTAAACATTTCTCATAGACACTTGATTCTTTCCAAATCTCATCTTATCTTATGAATTCTTGAGTCCTCTAAAAAATTATCAACTAACATGCATTCTTCTATGCCTTATACAATAAGTCAAATATAATACATTCATATACAAATTAAAACTTTAGTCACAAGACATCCATGGGTTCTAAAACCTTACAAATCTCTCAAGCCCCACATGTATCTCCCTTGAGAATCATAGGTAGAAAATTTCAAGATAATCTTCATTAACACATGTACCTAAAAAGAAATATTAATAAAGGGAAAGAAAAAAAACTTGGACAATGGACTCTCTACCTAGCCATAGGGTTGAAACTCATTCCACCTCAAGCTATGGTTATATAGCTCTTCCACAAAATACAAAATATGTTTAACATAGGACCCCAACAAATATACACCACATATAATTCACATTACCTAACTTTGCACATTACACAACTTCATTCACATACTTTTCCTTCTTTACCTTATATACATACATGGTTCTTTATGTACAAACTTGGACAATGTGGGTACTCATACCCATAAATAAACCCTTATACAACTTTACAACAAAATGCCACAAATGATTCTACACTTGTATCACATAAAATTCTACAAACATAAAAAACATTTCAAGCATTCTTTTACACATCAAAACAAAGATATAACAAGGGGGTTAGACCCTACCATGAGTTTTTCTATCCAAATTGAACAAGACCCTCCAAGTTCTCTCTTCCATCTTCCATTTATCTATCCTTCTCCTCTTCCTTCCTCCACCTAGAATTTTCTTCTACCAAATGAAAATCACACAAGAAAATCAAGAACAATCCAAGAGAAAAAAATCACCTTCTCTACTCAAGCAAAAAGAGTAAATAAAAAGGGAAAAATAAACTACCTCTCCTTAACCACCTAAACTACCCAAACAACTCCAATTTTTTCCATACATAATTAAATCACATAAGAATTGTATAAAACATAAAATAATAAACACATCAAAATATAACTCAAAAGATGATAAAATTAACTTGCACATATACACACGATTACACAACACATAAAACAATATTTCAAAACAACGTATCACATTACCTTATTTATCCATATGAGACAAGGTCGATAATTCATAGGGATAATACAATATAAGTAACAATGTAACGCCAACCACCATTGAAAAACTTCACCTACTCACTTAACAAAAAGGTGCCAGTGCATTACATGAATAAGTATAGCCAAAGCAACTATTATAAATTATGATAACATTTCAAAACAATAATCAATTAGGAAAATCAAATCTAATAACCATAACATTTAACATTAACATATATAATTCCCATCTCCTTAATAACTACTTACATAACCACTTAATGAAATCAAATAATAACTACATCTAATCAATAATACAAATATATCATCTAGTAATAATCATGAAAATCAAGACATTCTTACAAATATAAGTATAACATTTATGCATAAGAACAACTATTAAATATCCTGAATATAATATCCAACAATAAACACATGAAAATATCTAGTATGAGTCATGATAACATAAAGGGACAAAGAGTAACTTTGGAACATAGAACATGATAACTCCCATATAATGTTTAATTATAGAAGTATGACACATCGAACAAGAAACATGATATCATCAAGGACACACAGAGTGAACAAGATCACAAAAAGGAGGGGTCTCATATTCTCCTCCCTAGGATTGGACTTCCTCCTGGAAGTCCTCAAAGGTAAGGGTACGCATGATCACTTGACAAAATTCATTTAATTTATCCCAACAATTTAACAACACTACTTCATTAAAATAATATTTCCAATCATACAAAATCTAGACCTTACACTCCCCTCCCCTTAGATTCAACTTCCTCCTGGAAGCCACTAAGATTTAGGGCAATTTTTACTCATAACTATAAAAACTAGTTTATTAATGACAAGTTTCAAATATGTTAACAACAATTTTTTTGTTACTACACAAATTTCCTGAGAGATTAGAGAAAACTCTATAACCAATATGTTATACATCAACACAACCCAAGAGTATTATTTTTACCTACATTACACTCATAATAATTTAATAAGTAGAAAAATGTTACATATATAGATGTCATATTCACAATACTTCTCATTTTAATTATATGATTATTAAAAAATACACTACATATATATGCCAAATTCACATCAATCATCATTAATTACACAATTCTATACAACATTCCACAATAGCATGTTTATCATGTTCTCAAATCAATTCACATCTTATGAAAAAATCACTTCCTTTTTATTATAACAATTTCTATCACTAATTCACGAGTACTCCACATCACATAAATTGGTTCATAACACACATGCCATCAACACAACATTGACATACCACAAGGTTCACAAAATGGGATTTATGAGGATGAAAGTGCCAATACCACTGAAATCCCATATCATTGTGATCTGAAATACCATGTAACTAAAAATTCAATATGCCATCACTAAATATCATAAAATCGTGATAATATTAGGAAATATGGTCTTGAGGCCCCCTTTTTAGGACCAGTCCATACATTTCATAGTACCTTCCCCTTGTTTATGTAAGGGTTTTATCCTCCAATAAGGAAGATACACAAAGAATCACCCACAAGAACTAGGGGGAAATAGATTACAACCATCCCATACTGGTGCCATTTGTAGCCTCCATCCTCACAATATAAATTCCCCGACGCATCTACACCATCATACGACCTTCCAGGGATCCCTCCTAGATATGGTAGTTAACAAATTTCACATTATTCCACACATTTTGATAGTACAAATCATTAATAAAAGCCTCAAATCTAAGAACATTAAAACCAAGATTCCAAAATTACAATAAAAGTCTCACTAAAGAGAAGTAAAGAATAATCAAAGTATCAACAAGGAATTATCTCACTTGTAATCAAAATCATTTAAAGAAAATTAATTCCTTGAGGAAAAAAGGACCATTACAAAATTTGACACAAGCTAAATAGCTCAAAGCACAACACTATTGGTGTTATTTTGAAAGAAAAAGAAACATCCATAAAGGAGTAATTACACATTTCATAAATTTGTACATTACATTAGCTATGTTACTTCTCTAAGGCACTCGAGGGGTGGAGGGGAATGGTGGTCTCAAACCACGTATAAATAATAGTCGAAAAGTCATGGTGGTCTCAAATCACATAAGAAATGTAATATCATGGTGGTCTAAAATTTAAGTGGGCTCTAAACTCTAATAAAGGTATTTCTAGGCCAAAATAACCCCTAACCTATAATTCTTCCACCTAAGAAACTTTTTTGGACTATTAAGACATAATTAAATGACATAAGAACCATATAAAACATAAAAGAATAAACACATCAAAAGATAACTCAAAATATGATAAAATAGACTTTTGCACATATACACATGATTACACAACACATAAAATAATGTTTCATAACAACGCATCATGTGCCCTTATTTCTCCATATGAGATAAGGTTGGTACTTCACAAGGACAAAACAATATAAGTAACTATGTAACCCCAACCACCATTGGAAAAATTTACCTATTCACTTAACAAAAAGTTGTCAGTACATCACATGAATAAGTATAGTTGAAGCAACTATTATAAATTATGATAACGTTTCAAAACAATAATCAATTAGGGAAATCAAATCTAATAACCATAAAATTTAACATTAACATATAATTTTGGTATCCTTAATATCTACTCACATAACCACTTAATGAAATCATATAATAACTACATCCAATAAATAATACAAATCTATCATCTAGTAATAACCATCAAAGTCAAGACATTCTTACGAATATAAGTATAACATTTATGCATAGGAAGAACTATTAAAGATCTTGAATATAATGTCCAACAATAAACACATGAAAATATCTAGTATGAGTCATGATAACATCAGGGAGTAACTCTAGAACATAGAACATGATCTCTCATATAATGTTGAATCAAAGAAGCATATGACACATCAAACAAGAAAAATGGTATCATTAAGGACACATGGAGTGAACAAGATCATGAAAAGATGGGGTCTCACATTCTCCCTCTAGGATTGCACTTCCTTATAGAAGTCCTCAAAGGTAACCTAGTATAATTTATCCCAACCATTTAACAACACTACTTCATTAAAAGAATACTTATAGTCATACGAAATCTAGACCTTACAAAAATTTTCACATGAGATAAATGTGGCCTCAAGTATAAGAAAGATAAAGTTAGCCATGATAAAGAGCATTAAATCTCCTCCATGGATGCAACTAAATCTAGGGCATCCTCATCTTGTTTCCTATGTTTTTCTTCTGATCATCTCACATTTCGCTTGCTTTGTCTCTTTCAAGGTCTCCTTCTAGGATGTATTATCATCACCCTTCACCGAGCCATCACCCAAGAACACTTATTTCGTATTAACATCAAATAATATTTCATGTCATACCACATGAATGAGCTCCAAAGCTTGATGAAGATACTCTAATTATATAGCAATGCTCTAAAAGGTTCTAAAAATCCTAAGATAACAAATAATAACTCCAAAGTGCAAGAGGAAACTTGAGTAGGTGATATCAAAATGAGAGGAGGAAGGATCCCTTTATATATTTTAGGGCCTAATTTTTATTATTTTGTGAAAAATTTGAATTGACCTTAGTAAACCAGAGATATGCTCTCATTTAATTTTTGGAGACAAGGGAGGGTGGGGCACTTAGTAATGACATAAGTTCCCCATATCTTGAAGAAGGTGAGATTAGATGGAAGAGAAAGGAGAGAAATAAAATCAATGGAGGTGGTTTTAAGATGTGCAAGGTATGGAAGAAGCAAGAAAACATTTAATTTTTGGAGTAATCACCTTGGAAATAGAAACATCAATAGCTTAAGTGATGAAGGAGCATCCAAGGTGTAAGAGAAATCGTGCATCCATAAAAAAAATCACTTATTTTGATTTTAGTTAGTTTTAGTGAATAATTTTTAAGGGCTAAAAATGGCAGGATTACTTACTATTTTTAGTAATATTTAAAAAGCTAAATTAGTAGGTTTCTATTTTTAGTAAGTTAGCATTTGTGCACGTATGGGCATGATATCTTACAAAGAGCTCCAAAATGGTGAACTGAAGAAAAAGGTGAAGAAATCACTTCAATACCATTTTTCATTAATGAGATATTAATTTTTGTCTTAAGTATCCCTTTTAAAATATTCAAAGTCAATTTTGAGGTACCTAGAAGTTTTGGATGGGCCTGAAAAGTGGTAAAAAATTATGGTATATTAGAAACATATTGTTGTGGCCCTTTCTCTCGATGATATCTTTCCAACAATGCAGACGGTTTGTCAATCTGACACCTGAGTCAAAAGTTATGGCTCCCAGAAAATTAGACTAAAATTTAGGAATTTTCTAAATTCAATAAAAAAGATAATTGAATCCGTTGGGCGCCAAAAATAGAAGTGGCAGTTCATTGGAAAGTGAAAAAGCATTATAAAGTGGTTACAAAGGAAGATGGATTCATTCGGGATGGGAAGATAGGTGAAATTCTTGCTTTTTAGCAAAGAACAAAGGTTGGGATTTCAGTGGCCATTATTGTCATTCGCAGACTTGCATGTCTAATTTTTTGCATATGTTTCAGCCCAAATTTCTATAATAGTGTTCTTGTGACCAAATAGTTTTAATGCATTTGATTTCATGTATGTAGATGATTTTTGAGAATATAATAAATTTGCATGTTTGTTGTTCTTGAATGTTATTTTATGTGTAAGGTGTGTTCGAGGGAGAGTCTCCCTTATCATTAAGTGTGAAGGAAACATAAAGAAATGGGAAAATACATAAAAGGGGGAATGATTTACATTGAGATAAGAATTATAATCTTTAAAAGGGGGAAAGATAAATTGAAGAGGGAAAGGCTCGAGTAAGGTAGGAAAATAGGCTAAGAAGTTGTCAAGAAGGGAGAAGTTAGGAAAGATACTAAAATGAGTGGACCATGTAAAAATAAATTGTAGGGTATGCAATTTATGTTCTTACATAATAGAACCAACTTTGAGCTTCAAAATTTCAAGATGGAGGATGTTCTTGTTAATAGAGATATATTGGTAGCATTTGATGATTAGAAACCATTCAACATGAAAGATGAAGACTATTTAGTGTTTGAAAAAAAAGAAAGGAAAGGAGCCTAATTTAGCTTTATTTTATAGGTTCAATGCTCCAAAATATTTTGAGACACTAACACCAATAAAATTTGGGGTAAGAGAAACTTGTAGACAAGTTGTAAACAATATTATTTCAGTGGAAGTATTATTTGAAAATGGGTGATCGTGATTTAGTGATAGAGAACCTAAATACTTTTTAACATCATGGTGAGATATTTGGCATTCACTGATGTGAAGATGAAAAAAAGAGTAAAGATGCATGGTCCTATTGTGTTCTTTACCTAACAATTGGGGAAAATTTCTTATGGAAATTAGTAGGATTGTCATAAAGTTGAAGCTTAATGAGGTGGTAGGTACATTTCTCATTAAGGAGATGAGGTAAAAAAATTCAAAATCCATGAAAGATGCATTGACTATCATAGGTTGTTTCAAGGATAAGGGAAAGAACAAGAAAAATTATAAGCATTCTATGTTTAATTTTAGAACCAAAATTGTGGGAGGTAGGGCAGGTGACTTTCCACACAAGCGGTTGCGGAAAGTCCGTGGAGATAACAATATTTTCTCATCCCCAATTTGTATCTTGTTGCTACTTCTCTTCTCATTCGAAGATGTGGTGTGCTTTCTTGGCTTCCGAATGCTAACTTGGTGGGGTTTGGATGTGGTGTCTCTATTGGCTACCAACCTGGAAATGTCATCTTGGTGAATGACGATGGGTGAAGGAATAATCATTTCTCATGATAGAATTCAAGCCTGTAACTCTTTCATATTAATGGTGGAGGTGTCAGTGGCTATATGAAACTAACTTTCATAATTTTTCTTGTCTTTTCATCTATGCTTTGGGATTAAGATTTGTAATTTTATCGCATGTGGTGGAACTCTTTCATTATAAACAAGTTGGTTTCTCACGGGGCACGAACAATCAAGCCCAATTAATTATGGCAAGGATGAATTACACCATTATGTAAGATAATTTCGAGGACACGACATCTAAGGTTATGCTTTTATATGCCAAAGGTTGGTAGTTTGTTTATCTGTGCAAAATAAGTGTGGTAAATGATGACCAAGCTTTCTAATTTTGTGGTTTGTATGTCCGCTGAGACCTTGATGAGCATTAGGGCGGATACACCAATACAATTGGATAGCGTAGTAAGGAAAATGGTGTTTTGTGGGGCTATCTCTGATGTCAATCAGGGTAGGTACACAAACCAATCACCATAATTTCAATCAACAAAACCACTTACCAAGTCTTGAAACTTCCACTTTCACCTTAACACACCAATCCTTACAATTTCTTATAGTAGTCCTTCTTGAATCAATCAGGTATATCTTTTAGAGAATTTCCTCTCAGATCAGGACCAGTACCTTTTCAAAGACCCATCAGGGCACACAACAACATATCACAAAACTTCAACAAGTTATTTTGTAACTTCATCAAATTAGGGTTCCAACACTAACTAGACCCCAAATTAGGTCTATTTTACAAAGTAACATGTCTCAAAACTTATTTCCAACCTCCAAAACCACTAGGGAAACAATCCACAAGTTACAAAACCTAATATTTCACAATTTTTATCAGAAGAACTAGTCTCCAACACACCAAACTCAAAAACCCTCTTTTTAAGCAATTTACTTAGGGTTTTAGTGAAACTTTGACTTCCAGGCTTGCTCCAGCCTTACAACCACTTCAAAAACCCTTGAATACCCCTGTACACACTCAAACAATCAACAAATAGTGCTTCCCCAACCAATTTCACGCATTTCCATACTCTAACCACTCAATTTCACAAGGAAAACTCACTTTTCCCTTCAAGGGCATCATGCCCAACTCATTATTTGATCTCCCCTACACAAAAGAACCATCTAAACACCTTTACCTAATGGTAACTACCCATTCCACCAAGATACAGTGCCTACAGAAGGTGGAATGGGTCCATTTTCTTATTTAAAACAACAAAACCCTTAACTCTGCAGTCACAAACCCGATTTCAGTAAATCAACAAGAAAATCCACTAAACATAATGAAACTCCTCCAAATTGGATTCAATACAAAGATACAATAGTCTCCTATGTCATCCAATTCAAATTGAGTCAATACAGCACTGTATGGTTCGTATAGTAACTCTGCAATAACACTGTACAGAAAGGAAAGTTCAAAAATTAAGGAAAACAATGATTATATTGATCAAAATATTCTTCAAAATTCACAACCAACCCCAATGATTCTTCGACCTCTTTTAGACCTTTTCCCTCCTAAACCAACTATTACAACCACCTAAACTATCTTTTGAAATGACATGACCGTTGGACTTCTAGCAAATTGCAAAATTTGCAACTTTACAACATTTTCAATATGACAACATTTCATCTTTTGCAATTTTTAGCAATTCGAGCCACCTAATCACCTAATAACCTCTACCATGACTCTTTAAAACATAAAATGGTCAAAATGACCTTATTTACTGCTTCATGACTCAAACCAACCTAGAGCCTACTCATCAACAACTTTGATGGAAATTTTTTTCCCAAAGGTGCTCCTGCACCATACACCCCAGCTTGAAATTTTTCCAAGTCTCTTAGAAATGATATAGCAACTTGTTCACCTCTAATCATCTCTTGTGTCTGACCTTCTTGAACTCTTTCATCAGGTTCACTTTGCTTTTGATTCACACTGTGCTTGTCATCCTTGACCTTTTCATCACTTGAAACATGCTCCATCTTCACACACTACTCAATGGGGTGTCCTTTAAACTTTTCATAACCAAACACTAGTGTTATACTCTCTTTCACCTCAGTACACAAAACTTTATCAACTGCCTACTCTTCCATTTTTTTTTCAAGCTTAAACCTCTGCCCAATACTCTTCTTGACTTTGTTTGTCCCTCTGTTAGACCTGCAAACAACTGCATCCTCAAACTTAGGAACCTCTACCCTCTTAATCTCATAAACCTCTGCTCTAACAATATTTGACTACCTCTTCACTTCCTTTACTATCACAAAACACATGACTGTCCCAACCAAAATTCCTTCACTCTTTTCTTGCTTTTCCACAATCTTTTCACCCTTATACTTCACTGTACCAGACCAAGACACTAATCCATCTGCTTTTCTCTTCTACATGGAAGCATCCTTCATTCCTACTGCCTACACATTGTCTTCATTTCTTCTATCTACTGTCCCAACACTACCAAGCCTTGAAATGGTTGCCAACCCCATACTCTTATCTTCCTCAATACTCAAAAACTCTTTCCTTCCAATC
Organism: Sequoia sempervirens; assembly: GCA_007258455.2. NCBI lineage: Eukaryota > Viridiplantae > Streptophyta > Pinopsida > Cupressales > Cupressaceae > Sequoia > Sequoia sempervirens. Next base: position 13,678 of record VDFB02268925.1, on the reverse strand, counting down.
ATAATGATCTTACTTTGTTCCGTTTCTTCTTCAACCAATGGAGTTAATGTGTATGTACTCTCATCCTTCTCAATAGTATAGGTATTTTGTCTCCCATCATAAATTGCAGACCTATCAAACTGTCAAGGCCTTCCAAGTAACACATGGCAACAACTCATAGGAAAAATATCACAAACAACCTTATCTTTGTATCTACCAATTTGGAATTCAACTGAAGCTTGTTCATTTACCACAATGGAATGATTATCAAGTACCCAATATACTTTGTAAGGCTTTTCCCTAGGTACTCTTTCCAATTTCAGTTTGTCTACCATTTCACTAGACACCATGTTGCCAATGCATCATGAATCTACTATCACCTTACATACCTTGTTTTTGCATCTGCAAGATGTCCTAAATAATGCTCTTCTCTAAATCAACTCCTCTTTGGATGTATTCAAGAGTTGTCTCTTCATCATCAAACCTTCCCCAACTTCTGGAGCACAACTATTGGAATTTGAACTCTCAACTTCATCTTCTTGGACAGTTTGAGCTCTTCTTTCACTTTTCCTTTCTCCACCACTTGATGTTGAACCAAACTTCTCAGGGAACTTGTAGGATGGATGACCAAATTCATTGCAATTGAAGTACCTACCAGAAAATTGGTTTGAACTTCTTCCTCCTCCAAACCTGCCTCTTGTTCCTCTATAACCACCTCTGAAATCTGCAACTTGCTCTTCTCTTTTATGTGTCTCTTCTTGATTCTCATTTGTTTGTCTTGAAGAAGAATATGTACCTATTCCCCTTGAAGTTTTTCCCCCTCCTCTAATTGTCTTCTCTTGTCTTCTTTTTACTTTTTCTTCTGCCTTTAGTGCCATTTGATAACATTCTTCAACACTCCTTGGATTTGTCAAAGCCAATTCGTCCCGAATATTCAACCTCAAACCACCCAAGTACCTAGAAATCTTCTCATCCTCATTCTCAATATATAGATCTCATACTTAACTTGAAATTCTCACAGTGTATTTCTTTTCACATCCATTTATTTTTCCTTAAACTTTGTAACTTCCAATATCTAATGTAATAACTCTATGTATAAATTTTACCTTTCATCTTGGCTACCTATCTTGTCCCATGTTACAATCTTGATTTTCCTTGTTTTCCTTCTTTTGATTGCGTATAAGCCCACCACAAAAGTGCATGACCTTAGTTTTGTCTTTGCAATCTTGACTTCTTTGTTCTTAGGAATGTTCTTCTACACTAAGTAGTTATCCAAAGATTCTATCCAATCTAATAAATCTTCTTCATTCATGTTCCTACAAAATTTTGAACACATCAATATTTACCTTTATGCTTGTCACCTTGATTTCCCTTAACAACTTTTCCATTCTCTGATCTTATGGATCTAATTCCTCATCTACATCTTCAAATTCTTCATCCTCTTCATCATTTGAATCACTTTCAACTTCTTATCTCCTCTTGCTTGTTTCCAAGGCTGCCAATATTTCCTTTAATTCTCTGATCTCTCTCACATACTTATCTTTCAAATCACTCATCTCTTTTACCACATTCTTCCCTTTAGGAAGCATCTTTACAGTTTGTCTTTTCACCTTCCACTCTTTCCTTTGCAAACTTCAATCTTCTTCCTCAAAGATCTAGTACCTTCACTCTTATACCAATTGATGTCAATTAGGGGAGGTCCACACACATATCACTACAATTCCAAACAACAAAACCACTTACCAAGTCTTGAAACTTCCACTTTCACCTTAACACACCAATCCTTCACAATTTCTTGTAGTAGTCCTTGACTCAATCGGGCATATCTTTTAGAGAAGGTCCTCTCAGATCAGAACTAGTACCTTTTCAAAGACCCATCAAGGCACACAACAACATATCACAAAACTTCAGTGGGTTATTTTGTAACAACTTCATCAAATCAAGGTTCCAACGCTGACTAGACCCAAAATTAGGTCTATTTTACAAAGTAACATGTCTCAAAACTTATTTCCAACCTCCAAAACCACTAGGGAAGCAATCCAAAGGTTAAAAAACCTAATATTTTACAATTTTTATTAGGAGAACTAGTCTCCAACACACCGAACTCAGAAACCCTCTTTTTGAGCAATTTACTTAGGGTTTTAATGAAAATTTCACTTCCAAGCTTGCTCCAACCCTGAAACCACTTCAAACACCCTTGAATATCCCTGCACACACTCAAACAATCAAAAACTAGTGCTTCCCCAACCAATTTCACACATTTCCATACTCTAACTACTCAATTTCACAAGGAAATCTCACTTTCCCCTTCTACGACATCATGCCCAACTCATTATTTGATCTCCCCTACACAAAAGAACCATCTACACACCTTTACCTAATGGTAACTACCCATTCCACCGAGATACAATGCCTACAAAAGGTGGAATGGGTCCATTTTCTTATTTAAAACAACAAAACCCTTAACTTTGCAGTCACAAACCCGGTTTCAGTAAATCAACAAGAAAATCCACTAAACACAATGAAACTCCTCAAAATTGGATTCAATAAAAAGCTACAATAGTCTCTTATGCCATCCAAATAAAATTGAGTCAATAAGGCATTGTACGGGTCATACAGTAACTCTGAAATAACACTGTACAGAAAGGAAAGTTCAAAAATTAAGGAAAACAATGATTATATTGATCAAAATCTTCTTCAAAACTCACAACCAACCCTTACAACGAGTCTTCAACCTCTTTTATATCTTTTCCCTCCTAAACCAACTATTACAACCACCTAAATTATCTTTTGAAATGACATGAACATTGGTCTTCTACCAAATTGCAAAATTTGCAACTTTACAACATTTTCAATATGACAACATTTCATCTTTTGCAATTTTTAGCAATTCAGGCCACCTAATCATCTAATAACATCTACCATGACTCTTTACAACATAAAATGGTCAACATGACCTTATTTAATGCTTCATGACTCAAACCAACCTAGAGCCTACTCATCAACAACTTTGATGGACAAAATTTTCCCAAAGGTGCTCTTGCACCAATCTCTGATGAAAGGCTTAAGTGTATACTCAAGAAATTTAATTCTCTCATTCTTGCCATGGTGAAAATGGTGTTGGGAAAGGGCTTCTTGGGGGATTTGAAGTCATATCGTGTGGACACCAACATCACGTTGCGCTTCCTAGCAATGTTATTGGACATTAGGATTACAAAGAAGGATGTCGAGGTTCTAATAAGGAAATCCTTTAAAGCAGATCTGTTAGTTGGATTAGAGGAAACTCTATACATTGCTTCACCTAGTATGGGTTTCCCTCGATCATGTGACTTGGTTATAATTCATGTGCTGGGATAAGCAGTGAAATACTACCCCTTCATCCTTGATCTTAAAGGTATGGCTTTGGTGGAACACAAATAGGTGGTTGCAATTGGGGTTGGCTATCTCTAGAAGGCGTTGAAACTCCCTCCTGCTCTAGGTGGCAATTGGATACCAAATTTCAGAGCATTTTCCCAAGAAAATGGGTTTCTTAGTTTCATCTATTATGGTCTAGGGTCAAGGGTACTGTTAATTAGCATACAATATGTTTCTATATTCGGGGATTGGGTTTTTGGCTATATATCTTTGTTGTGGAAATGGAAATATGTATGGTAACGGTCAAAGTTTCTTGTGATAGTGTTTTGTTACATGGTCTAGCATTCTAGTATGACGGGGATGATCTAGAAATCATACTATGGCAGAGAGTCTCTACATTTTGTTCTCCTGCAATGCAGATGATACTATAACTTTTTGCTATATTAATATAATTCCTATCTTATGAATCAAAAAAGAAATTAGAACCAAAATCACACAAAAGATGCATAATAATATGAATCTACATTGCAAAGGACATAAATAATGACATATCAATGTATTATGCTAGGATGAGTTATGATGATATGATATTGGCTTATATAATCATCTCTTTGTAACTATTTGTGAAACCTCCCAAACACCTATATAGAAAACCAGCTTTCAAGAAATTTAAAACATTAATAAACTAAAGTAATACTAATAAAGATAAAAAAAAATAAGGGTGTGTCTCATAAATGAGATTCATCCTCATACAAATTATTAAAAATACAATTATGAAACTATTTTGGATCATAAACCTAACACACACCCCTTGATCCAAAGTGGTCTAGAAGATGGTCAAGAGCATATGACTATGAAGTCATTCAATATTCTCTGCTACAATTACAAATTAGCACATGGCACATCTTGGTACTGATTAATTGAAGTTGATTCACACAAAATCGCAAAACCTCATGAGGTGACATGAATGATGAACATCCTACTTAGCATGATTATCCCATCTAACCATTATATACTTGTAATTTACTATAAGTAAAATCATGGATCACTCAACTACATGAATCCATTAAGCTCTAGAAAAAAAATCATACTATTGATTATTTAGTATTATTTACAACACATCTACCCTAATGCCCAACCATATTTACCTCACTTTTCTCAACACTCCTAGTACTAGAAATTCCCTATCAACTTATATAATCATTGAAAACTAGATGAAAGGCCAATACCATCTCTTCCCCCTATTATTAGAGAGGTGAGAAGTCCTTGTGTTGAAAAATAAATGCAAATAAAACTATTTTCTCCTCATCAAATATTAAAAAATGAAACCAAAACTAGAACACAACACTATTGAAACTAAAAAAACAACCCATATACTCCTACCAAAACTGCCTCTCAAGAAGTGAACCCATTCTCCAAGAAAGAAGCTAACTAGATATGGGAATTATCCACAATCTCCATTTGACCCTTAGAATCTTTCAAATAGGTTGATCTTGAGGGAGCTATATACCATATTTTATTGCATGTTTTATTTGAAATCTATAATGATAGTTTTGATAACACATACAACATAAACACAATTTTAAGCATGTTCATGAAATCCATTAGGTTCAACCAAAAATGCATCCTTTACAAATGTTTCCTTTAGAAAAAAAACATCCCTTCAATCTTTGACATACCAAGTGCAATCAAAACTAAAATCTTACTCCCCTTTTCAAATATTAAATAAACCACTTTCGTATACCCTTATTTTAAAGTACTCATTGAAAATTGAAAATCTAGACGTGGTTGTTGCAACAAGGCTTGGATAAGAATTCCACCACATGAAGAGATATCTCTAACTGATTCATGGCTATATGTGAAAATAGGAGTAGAATAATGCATGGATTGACCACAATATTGACATAATATTCTTGGTAACCTTAATCAAAATATTAACAAAAAGCACACCAATATGCAACTATACATCGCATGGACTCCAGACATGTTCATTATATGCAATTATTCAAAGTTGATTCTTGGAATTAGGTTTTAGATCATCCTCTTTCAATTTATTTCTTTCTAATATTACCAATACAATCTCCTACAAAAATTCATTAAAAGTCAGCAAATTAAATATAATCATAATACAACCCATATTATCTCATAAAATCTCTACATTTTTATGAGATTAACCACCTAAACACAAAGCATTCAAACTTAATCACATGCCACTAGATATATCTTTTCCAATAGGAAACAATAAAATTCATTCTATGCACACTAAGATTTTTCATTTCATACTTGAGCAAACAAAAAATAGATTTCAACCATCCTCAACTATTGATCCCAATTTAGATAGAAGCGACATTAGCTTTGATACACAATTTTTTAACAATAATTGTACAAAATATACACAATAATATGAAACTATATTGCAAATGACACAAAAAAGAAGAAGATAAAATAATATATTATGTAGGGAAGAGTTACAATCTTATGATATTGGCTTAAAGAAGCCTCTCTTTATAACAAATTTTGAAACCTCCCAATCACCTATATTTAAAACCACCTTACAAGAAATTACAAACATCAATAAACTAAACTAATACTAATAAAGTTAAAAACTAAGGATGGGGGTGCCTTATAAATAAGATGTGTGCCTAATATAAATTCTTAAAAGTAAAACTATTTTGGATCACAAACCTAACATTTAAGAGGAGATCCAAGTCTCTTGGTAGATCCAAGGCCAAATGTTGGAACTATAGAAGGATTAAACACATTAATAACAACAAAGAAAAAAATGCTAATTATTTTTATGATGATTTAGAATGAAGAAAATTTAGTAATGATGTTGGTGATACTTTCATTGCAACCCTTTATATACATTCACATGAGGATGCATGTATAATTGATTCTAGAGCGCCTTTTTCATGGATCACCCCATAGGGATATGTTTGTTCAGTATGAGAGCTACAATGATGGAAATATGTATTTGAGAGATGAATCTATTTGAAAAAATCATTGATCACAGAAGATTCATGTTTTCTCTTATAGATGGATAGAAAAAATATTTAATTGGCATTGCTACTATAAGTGAGCATGATGTGTGATTTAGGTATGCATGTCATCAACAAAGAACAATACAAGATAATGATTAGTATCACTATGTTGGCAACTATAGTTTGCAATGAGACTCTATAAAAGTTGGATGCTAGTGCTAGAGTGGATGGTTATTTATCAACTAAAGGGAAATCCTCTAGTCTTAAGAAAAAAAATCAAATCATTTGTTTGACCTAAGGATGTTGGGACATGAACCTTACTACTATGGGAATATTTAAATCACATTTTGTTAGAGTTTTGGAAGTGATATATTTAGGTTTGAATATGTTGGTTATAGATAAATATTCTTTTAATTTGAAGATTTAAATTGTGATGCCTTAAAAGGATCTCCAAATGTTTTTTAATGGGAGTTTTGGTTGTGGTGTGGATATCTTTCAATATTAGGTAGATGTTATTATAGTTTGAAGAATTAAATAATGATGTTATGTAGAGCTATTAGATTCATAATGGTTGATAATTAGAGTTTGGCTATATTTTGTTTGATAGTTTTCTAATTTTGAGGATTGTACTAAATTGTGTCTTAATAGGTCCTTGATTTGTAGTGGAATTCTTGGCATGACATGTTTTCTCATGTGTATATATTTTAGAGATAAATGATCTTCAATTATGAAGATGTAAATCATGACACCATGAGGAGTTCATATAATTTCCATTGATCATGCAATTGGAGCTTTGGCTATAGTTTGGACTTTTGGAAATGTGTACATCTTTTGGTTGTTATGTGGATATTTTTATATTAGGTAGATTTTATTCTAGTTTGAATAAATCATGATACCATGTAGATCTCTTAGATTTTATATGGTTGATAATGAGATTTTGGCTATGAGATTTTGGTTAATATGTTGTGTTTGATATTGTTCGAGTTTTGAGGATTATACTAGTGTGTCTTAGTAGATCCTAGGTTTGTAGTGGGATTATTTACATGATGTGTTTTGTTATTTATACATCTTTTGGTTAGAGACAAATGATATTATATTATGAAGATGTAAATCATGACACTATGAGGAGTTCCTAGAATTTGTATTGATCCATCAATGGGAGGTTTAGCTATGGTTTGGAGTTAGTCTTATAATGTTGACTATAATGATCATTTTTCCTTAGAAACATCTCGGATATTGAATTGTAGCAATTAAATTTTTATTGGTATTTAAGGTGTTTTTTTTGTATCTGTTATTTTTAGGTAGATGTTTTATGCTTAGGCTAAATCTTTCCTAGTGTTGGAGATGGAGTGTTGGAATGGGTTTGTTGGAGTAATTAGGATAATCACCTAATGATTAATTAATCATCATTAATTATTTGGTCCCATATTACTTTAATGATAATCTCTTTTAACCAAGATCACCTCCCTTGGAACAAGTCGTCCCTCTTTGGAAGAGGTGAAGATATAAAAAATAATGATGGTATGGGAGTTAAAAAGGAAGTTGTGCAATGCATGTGATTTTGAGCAGATTTAGAGCTTAATTATTTTTGAAGGAAGACATTTGTGAAATTTTCTATATTATCAATAAGTTGATTTGTGAAAGAAATCTTATATGATACATTTTTTCAAAGTAGATTTGTGAGAAAGAATATGTTATAAGTAGATTTATGAAGGGAAGTTTGTGCATATTTGAGTGAGAAAGAATATGTTATAAGTAGATTTATGAAGGGAAGTATGTGCATATTTGAGAAAGAATGTATATGTGGATAGTGTAATATCATCTATAAGAAAAATGATAAAGAAGAATGATAGTGTGTTGAAATGTGACAATCATTCAAGGTGTATTTGTGAAGGAGAATAAATGTGTGGAAAAAGTTGAAGATTTATGAAATGCTCATCCTCCATTAACAAATCATATTCAAGAAAACAATACTTTAGTAAGTTAGAGGTCGGTGATTCATATTGGAGAGGTTGACGCCTCACACCAAAGAGATTGGTGTCTCTTTTTGAGTTGGTGCTCAGTTGTGGGGATTGGTATCTCCACTAGATTGGTGACTATGAATTCTATAAGTAGGGGATTGGTGTCTCCAGTAGGTTGGTGCCTACAAATTTTTAAGAGAATTTTATATAAGCAATATTTTATCGTGGTTTTCTCCCGAAAGGGTTTTCATATAAAATATTTCTTATTGTGTTCTTAGTTGTTGATATTGTGTGATTGGTATTGTCGTGCTTATTATTTTAAAAAGTAGAAGATTAGCTTATACTGATTCACTCCCCCTCTCAGTATAAGTGTTTGCTCATCAGTATAACCACTCTTGTTAACAAACATGCTAGACAATTTAATTTCCCTTATTAAAGAAAATGTGAATAAAGTGGTTTTAAGTTTTTAGTATTCTATAATTGAACCTACTATTAGTGTTTGGTAGCTTAGAGAGCTATTTTCAAGGTTGGTCGGCCTTCTTATTGTAATTTATATTTTATATTATTTTCATCTAAGGGAGCCGACCTAGATGAAAAGTCACCTTGCTTTGTATATATACAAGGTGAAGTTCATTCATTCAAGACATCAATTATTCTCAAGAAAATTTGCACTTCAAAAAGGAGGTTGCACTTCTACAGCAGATCATCATATTGCATAAACAGATTGATATCAAGGAGAAATCATAATAATTGTGTATTCGCATCTAGGATAGGTGTTGTGTTTCATTACCTCTGATCGACCTTGTGTTTGGGCCAAGTTGTAAGAAATTTTTTTCTCTTATTCATTCAATATATTGGAGATATATTTTGCTGGGTTTTTCTCCCTCGAGTAGGAGGGTTTTCCCAGGGTATCTATTGTTCATTGTTCTATGTGGTGTTTATTTTTTTGCTAATTTGCTTTCTGTTAAATCTAATCCTAAAACTAACACCTACAACCACCATCTTGGACATGATTTTATTGCATAGGCAATGCTAGTACAACAAGAAAAATAGTTTATAGCTATAAAATCAAGGGATGGTCAATAGAAACCAAGAAAAACTAGAAAATGTTGACAATAGAATAGAAATGTCAAAATTATAAATAGATATGCTAGTGACTAAATAGATGTGTCAAAGATTAAGCAAATACATTAAAACATAAAAGGACTATTACCTAAATAAATGCCTCGAGATGGAACAAGTATGCTAATGATTGAACAAATGCGCCAAAAACTAAATAAACACAATATTTTTTTATAAAATTAGGTCTCAAGGATGGATACAACAAAATGCAATGACCATATTATATATTGAACATGTGCATATAATATTGAATGGATGTGTCAATGTACCTATAAACCAACAAAGTAAAAGGGAAAATCCCACAAAAATAGTAAACAAAAAGTAAACTATAAACCCCAATTAGTACAAACAACCTATAATAGTACTAGTTTGGGCCAAACACCTATAAATTAGCTAATTAATGGAAAATTCAAGGAAAATATTTTAGATAAAATAAGAAATAGGATAACCCAAGTTAACTAAGTAGAAAATATAACCCTAGCCATCAAATAGTCTCTACAAGACTAAAAATAAACCCAAAAGGTTGCACAAGATTCAAGTAAGCTAGAATAAACATAAAAGGAACAAGAAAATAAATATTATTACTCTTGGAATGGATACACCATTGTTTGAACAAATATGCCGAAAATGAAATGGATGCACTAATACAAGGAATGAGTGCATTAGTTTTTCAAATGGAAATTTGGAAGTAAACAACTTGCAACTACTAAAATAAAATAGATCACATATTAAGTGAATGTATAAATACTTGATGAATATACTAACACATGTGATGTGTACAACATTCTATGAGAACACAACCTATGATCTTTAAAACCTACAAGAAACACATCAAAAAAAACTTAAAACCATAAAATTTATATGGGGACCCTAGCCCCATGGTGGATGCTAGAATTTAATAGAAATTTTTGAAGGGAACAAGGAAACACTAAGAATTATGAATCCCACTTCAAGCCTTACCACTACCTTTGATTGAGAAAGCAAGGAATATAAATCATAATTAAAATGATAGTAAACACTAACCAATACAAATCTTGTGTGATTTATATGTTCTCTTTATTAATTTTTGAGTGTTAAGTTACTCTTTGGATATATCGAAGTGGTATAATATACCTACACAAGATGAATCCCATTAAAATGGTTGGCTTGTAATGGATTTATAGAGTTGTGGTTGAAGAGATGGAGGTTTGAGAACTTGCCTCAATATGAAGGATCGAGATTGATTGAGAAGGCCTTGAATTTTATGATTGGTGAGAAATGAAGGCAAGGTGTTTGGAGGTTGGGTGAGGAAGGGATAATATTTTACCTCTAAATAGAGGGCTAAGTTTTCTTGATATGATTTAACTTTTACCTCATGGGATTTAATTGGTGAAGAATGAAGGTTGGCGGTTGGAAGATGAAGGTCTAATATTGAATTGACTTAGAAGGGTAGTCAAAGAAGTAAAGTTGGCTTGACTTTGTACATGAGATTTGATTGGTAAGAGGGAGGTGGCCACATGTATGGTTGTGATTAAATGGGTTTCAATGGATGGCTAGGATACAAATTTTATTTTATTTTGAAATGGTAATTTTAAATTATTTAAATGGGTGGTATGGATTTTGACATTTGAAGAGACTCAATGAAAATAAAACACTACTAGCTAGTGCAAATATTCAACTTAATTGAAAATTAAAATTATACATAGAGTAGATGAAAATTCTTGTGTAAATTTATCCAATTAAATATTACCCTTTAATATTTGAAAATTTTATCATTAAAATCCTAAACTAAAACCATATATATATAATAATATAAAAGAGGAAGAGTTAGAAAATAAAATTTGAATCCAAATTCATATTTTAACCTTCTATAAACCATTCTTTGAATGGATAGATGCAACTTGAAACTGATCCCCACTAGATTCTTTATCAACAATCCCAACATGATATGACCTGTTGATGCAGGAGCATCCCAGGTTTCAAGCAATCTTGCATCAACCAAAAATATTGGCATTCTTGTTTTCTTGTATTTCAGTAGTTAACTGTCTGGACCCAATCTCAGTATTTCACACAACATTATACCGCATTGTAACATCTGAGCTTGCGGATCAGGATATATGATCCTCATTGCAACATCTACGTATATCCAGAATTCAAGTGTTTTGGAGATTCCAGTACGAAGATATCACTAATAGAAAATTAGTTGTTATTGGACAAAGAGCATTCACTGACCAGTCTTGGCTTTTCAAGTGTGTGGACCTATCCCATGACTCGTGGAGCTCAGGAAATCATTTCATAAGGATGCACATCCATCGAGGAACCTTTTTTCTGATCTGCATCATGTTTTTCCAAGGATCAAAGAAGAATCATATGTTTTGCCCAACCTTCACACATTTCATCAACCTTGGGGTTTGAGACCTCTTGAGGCCGATGTGGACCTTTTCCAAGATGGGAATTGATATATATATATATATATATATATATATATATATAATAATTGTGTAATTGCATTAGGCATCAGTAGTGATAGTAGAAGAGATAGAGTGATAGATAGGAGATAAGGGCTTTGACCCACATTATATTTCTAGGCTTAGCACCATATAATTTTGTAATTTGTAAGTCAAAAGGCAGGGAATGTTGCAAGTGGATAATTGATCATTCTCTATATATCCATGTGGGATTTTTATTCCAATTATTGAGTTTTCTTTGTGTTTACTCTTGCTGCAAGGCTGGACAATCATATTCTTGGACCCTCCATCCTTGACTGCACCAAGTGGTATCAGAGTGAGTTTGCGGACTTGGGAGAAGAGAGTGAAGTCGAGAAAGGCATTCTATAATATCTTTGTGTGGATAGATCACCGACTTGAGGCAGCCTACTTGTGTTTGTCAACAAATCATCGATTGTGAGGCAGTTGCAACCCTGTAGCTAGATCACCGACTTGAGGCAGTTGCACCAGATCCTAGGAAGAGATTCCACTGAGGAGAATTCATACTACTATTAATGTTGTTGGAAAGATGGATGAGATGATGGAAATGATACAAATAATGAAAGTGAGGTTGGATGTTGTTGAAGACAGAAGAAAATGTTTAAACCCTAGACCTAATGATGAAAGCGATGATGATGAAGTTCAATTTGTAGACTTGACTGAAGAAACCTCAGAAGAGGAAGAATTGGATCAGATGAAGACATGTTGAAGGCTATTTCAAAAATAGGAAAGCGACCGAGAATGAAAATTTTGAACTATACCAGTAACCTAAACCTTGAGGAGTTGATTGATTGGATAAATGACATTGAAGAATACTTTGAATATGAAGAAATTGAAGATCCGGAGAGAGTGATATTTGCTAAGACTAAACTAAAAATACATGTTGCAATATGGTGGAAGGAAGTTCAATTGGAGAAAAATAGAAAAGGTAAAGAGAAGATTGTGAAATGGGATATAATGGTGACGAAATTGAAGAACTAGTTTATACCTGCAAACTATGAGTTGGAGTTGTTGAAGAGATTGCAAAACCTGAGACATAAGGAAAAAACTGTGAAAGAATATATTGAGAAATTTCATAAGATCATTATCAAGACTGTACATAGTGAAGCAAGCAAGGAGAAAGAGGCAAGATATATTAATGGGCTGAAGATGAACATTCAGGAAGAGTTGAGTCTAGTAAGGATGAATTCGGTAGAGGAAGCATATCATTTTGCATTAAAGGTGGAGGACAAGCTAAACAAAAGAAATGAACAAAGGTAGAGAGGAAGAGGAGGTAGATTTCATAAAGGAAGGTCACATTCTGGAGTAGAAAAACCATATGAGGAGAAAAACAAGGACAAGGACTTGTTGTCCCTAATTTTTGACTTGTTAAAAATTGGGATAACCTATCAAAATTTTCATAAAATTTGAAGATTTTCTCTTCTAAGGCACGTATTACGAGGTGCAAAGATTAGCAAATCTCAATTTTAGGTCTATAGTCCTTTGGGTTAGCACTTTTTATTCATTCTTGTCCGTTTTCGTGAAATTCTGAGTCATTTTTCTCATGTTTTTGGTTCATTTCGGGTTTTTATGGCTTCACTACAAGTAGGAGTTTTTGAGCTTGACTGCAAGTCAATAATAGGAACTTTTTGTGTCTTGCAAGTCATTTTGTTTTTATTTTCTCATTTTAAGTCTTTTTAGGAACTTTTAAGTCATTTACAAGTATAGGAACTTTTTGAGGTCATTGCAAGTTACTTTTACTTATTAAGTTGCTTGTAATTGCCTTTAAAAGGTCCGACTTGCTTTTTAAGTTGCTTGCAATCACTTCTAAAAGTCC